>JANAVB010028197.1:1594398-1846898 GCA_029216955.1 Iris pallida
TTCTCCCCTTGGTTCATGATGAACCAAGGCAACCCAAGCCTAGCCGAACCAACCCAAAATAAACCGAGCCAAGCCAAGAGATATGCGATACAAGATAATACATACACGTATTCTAAGATACGTAATACGAACTACAGGCATTACACTCTACCACCTTAAAAGAATTACATCCTCGGAATTTAATCAAGAGGTTAGAATTGCAAGGACAAGCTATACTAATCACAGGCGAGCTATACTAATCAAGCAATCAGAAATTATTCATGCAAGCACGGAAATCGAAGGTATGAGGCATAAGAAAGATATTATTACCTCACGAGTCAAACAGGTCGAAATATCGCGATCGGATATCATCATCACGCTCCACGTTGACTCACCCAAAGGTGATGATCCCAAGCAACTCGGACTAACGTGATAGTCTTGTTCTTGAGTGTCTTCTCTTCGGTCCAATATAGACTCGGGCCTCTCCTCATACGAAAGGTTGGTACCAACAACCAATTCCGAATGATCCAGGATGTGGTCGGGTCTGGGATATACCGTCGCAGTTAGGATTATGGAACACGTCATGAACCTCACGTAGCGACGGCGAAAAGAGCGAGACGATATGAACATCACCTACTCGCTCCAGAATATCGAACGGCTATATACCTAGGACTAAGCTTTCGTCGTACGCCGAACGAATGATGCCGCGGTTAGGCAAAATCCTCAGGAATACATGGTCGCCGACAGAAAACTCAAGAGGGCGCCGATGAGAATCGGCCCAATGACGCTGGTGATCTTGGGCAACTCGAAGATGATCTCTGACTCTTCTGACCACTTCAACGGTCTGAGTAATCATTTCTGGACCGAGCATCTGCCTCTCTCCAACATTGTCCTATGCTAGCGGAGATCGACACTTCCTACCATACAGTGCCTCGAGCGGTGCCATCTGGATACTGGCCTGAAAACTGTTTTGTACGAGAACTCCACGTGCATGTGATCTTCCCACGAAACCACCAAAGTCGAGTGTACAAGATCTCAACATGTCTTCAAGAGTCAGGATCGGTGTTCCGACTGGCCATCTGTCTGCGGGTGATAAGCTGAACTAAACTGGAGGTGAGTTCCTAAACTTTCTTGCAAGCTATGCCAAAAGTGCGACGTAAATCTTGAATATCTGTTCGAAGTGATTACTGACTGGTACACCGTGCAATCTGACAATCTGCCGGAGATACATCTCCGCTAGCTGAGCCGTCGACTGACCAACTCTGAATAGGAGAAAGTGAGTCACTTTCGTGAGCCTGTCTATGACAACCCAAATAGCGTCTCTGCCAGCCGGAGATCTAGGCAATCCAGTCACGAAGTCCATGGTTATATGCTCCCACTTCCAGTCCAGAATTGGCAAGGGCTGAAGAAGTCCAGCTGGCCTCTGATGTTCAGCTTTAACTTGTTGGCAAACCAAACAATGAGAGACAAACCGGGCTATCTCCCTCTTCATGCCATTCCACCAAAAGTGTTGACGGATATCACGGTACATCTTCGTACCACCGGAATGAATAGAATACTGCGAGCTGTGAGCCTCTGCCATGATCTCCTGTCTGATATCTCCACTGGGTACACAAAGACGCTTCCCATGTCGAAGTATACCGTCTTTATGGATACATAACTCTGGTCTTCGTCCTGCCTCACACTCTGCTCTGAGTCGCTGAAGCTTGGAATCTGCTGACTGCGCCATCGGATCCTCTCGACTATAATGAACTGAACTTGTATGTTGGCCATTAATACCACACTGGAAGGGAGGACAACTTCTATACCCATCTTCTGAAGATCGGCTAACAGCTCCGGTTGCGCTGTTAGGAAATAAACTCCGGCTCTCCTGCTCAATACATCCGTAACAACGTTGGCCTTTCCAGGATGATACTGCATGTTGACATCATAATCCACAAGTAGTTCCAGCCACCTCCTTTGACGCATGTTAAGATCCTTCTGGGTGAAAACATACTTCAGGCTCTTGTGGTCGGTGAAAATCTCTACCCTATCTCCATACAAGTAGTGCCTCCAAAGCTTAAGTGCAAACACTACTGCTGCCAGCTCCAAGTCATGGATTGGGTAATTCCTCTCATGATCACGAAGTTATCGTGACGCATAAGCTATTACCTTCCCATGCTGCATCAGAACACATCCTAAACCTCTGTCCGAAGCATCACAATACACTAAGAATCCTCCGGTTCCATCTGGAAGCGTGAGAATAGGAGCCGTCATCAAGCCTCGCTTCAACCTCTCAAAAGAATCCTGGCACTCTGCTGTCCAAGCAAACTGCACATCCTTGCGGGTCAACTGGGTCAATGGTGCTGAAATTCGAACAGTCTGAAACAAATCGTCGGTAGTAACCGGCCAATCCAAGAAAATTACGGACTTCTGCAACTGTGCTGGGCACTGGCCACGACTCAATGGCCACGATCTTCTGGGGATCCACTTCTACCCCTCCTCTGGTGATGATATGACCTAACTACGAAATGCGATCGAGCCAGAACTCGTATTTACTGAACTTGGCATACAACTGGTGCTCTCTGAGAATCTGGAGGACAACTCGAAGATGCTGCTCATGCTCCGCCTCACTCTTACTGTAGACCAGGATGTCGTCCAGGAACACAATCTTGAACTGATCCAAATAAGGCATAAAGATACGATTCATGAGGTCCATGAATACTGCCAGCACATTGGTTGCTCCAAATAGCATTACAAGGAACTCCCAATGCCCATACCCCGATCTGAATGCCGTCTTCGGGATGTCCTGCTCTCTGACTCTGATCTGATAGTATCATGAGCGCAAGTCGATCTTCGAGAACACGACTGCTCCTTTGAGTTGATCAAACAAGTCATCTATCCTCGGGAGAGGATATCTGTTCTTGATTGTCACCGAGTTCAAGGTACGATAATCAATACACAATCTGGATGTACCATCCTTCTTTTTCACAAGAAGCATCGGGGCTCCCCAAGGCGATCCACTAGCACGAATGAATCCCTTGGTTCTGAGTTCTTCAATCATCTTGTACAATATCTCTAGTTCTGACGGCGCCATCCTGTAGACTCTCTCTGACACTGGGGCTGTCCCGGGAATCAAGTCGATGGTAAACTCGATCTCTCGCTCGGGCGGCATCCCTGGAAGCTCTTCTGGGAAAACATCTGGAAACTCTTCGACTATCCGAGGTAACTGCACTGCTACTACTGCCATCCGCAATACTGGAGGAGAAGGTTCAACTTCACCTCGGGAGAAGGAAAACTCCGGCTCGCCTGGAATACTAAAAACAACCTGCCAATGTGGCAGTCTATCCTAGCATACTGGTCCCTCAACCAATCCATCTCTAAGACCACATCATAATCGGCCATCGGAAACTGTATCAATCTATCGGAGAATTCTCTACCGCTAACTATGATCCGATACGAGAAAAATACTCTATCTACCCCCACAAGTCCGTTACCAGTAAGTATATTGAGCCTTACTGATAATGACTCGGGCTCCAGTCCTACCCGTGTCATGAATCGTGCAGACATAAATGAATACGAGGCACCAGAATCAAATAATACTGAAGCTGGAAAGGTGTTGACGAGAATAGTATAAGAGCGTAAAAAGTGCTTCAAAGAAAGAGTCATCTCATTCATAAATGATCTGCTTTATGCCTAGAGGAATGGGTAATCCCTTTATGCCCAAGATTAGGCTAATCGTTTTATGCCTAAGCAAGTTGATCATTTTACGCTCGGGGTTACACCCATGGTTTTACGCCAAGGACAGAGCAGTCTACTTCACGCAGGACAAAGCTGTCAAATCTAGCATTTAATGCAAATTCTGACATGAAGATATTAATGATGGCATTTACCACAGAATTCAATGGGATTTGTCTTATACAAAAAACCATTGTTGTCGTTTATGGAGATCGAGCTACTTTACGCTCATTGAACGGTTTCTTTTATGCACGGAGTTTTACATGAGTTCTTACGCTCACAAAACAATGTGTGCGTAAAGTCTATTTGAGCCATTTTACGCTCAAGGTTACTCAATAACCACTTTACGCAGGGAACCTATGACAGAGCTATTTTACGCTCATCTCTCTGTTTTACGCTCAGAGGATGTTGGAGCTATTTTTTACGCCCTATTCTTTCTGGCCACTATGGAACGTGGTTTGCTTACATGGCCTTCATGCCATATATTTCGAAGAACGTGTGTACATGTATCCTATTCTCACTAAAATGATGGGACGCGTGTCAATATATGCAAAGGATGACTCTGATCACGGGTGGCAGTTGTTAGCATAAAGACAGATTTTGGTGTCTTTTTACGCACAGAAGCCCCAGTCTATAAATAGACTTATTTTTCTCAAACACAAAGACAGACAGAGAGAGAATAGGAGAGAATATAGAGATCAAGACTTCGAGATTTTGATTCTCCAGAGCATTCTTCTTCAACTTTTCTTCCAGAACAGAGTGAAGCAAAGCAGGAAAGCATTCGGCCTCGCCATCAGTGCCCAAGTGCGTCGATACCTTTCTGGTGACTTAGTTCTTCCAAGTTGTTCTACTTCAAGCAGTGATCTTCTTCATCATCATATGGTACAAGGAACAAAGTGATCATTTACGAATCAGACTTCCATAGCAATACTTTCCCAGAATCGAATTTGTACTTCTTGTACTTTTTCTCGTTTTATTTTCAAAATCCAACACTTTTGTTTGGCAATTTTGTTAAGTGAAACAAAAAGGCGACTCTGCTGGGGACGACTTTCTCCTCCGACGAGGAAGTGATTGCTCAATATGATGATGTTTCAGTCGGTTCGACTAAGAAGACTCTGGTTGTACACTTCGACCAGACTGCCTATGAAGAAATGCTCCGAACTGGGGGTGGTTCTCACCACTCCAATGTTCAAAAGTCTCGCAAAGCACGAAAAGTTTGGGTTCCCAAATTCAAAGTGGTTTCTGATCTCTCTGTGACTTCTGGTGAAAAGAGAATTCTTCCCACTCCTGTCGTAGGGGCTCCCGTTCGTAACGAGGCAGTCCTTACTTCAGAGTTGCACTCAAAGTGTGATGATTTATCTTCCGTTTGTAACGGAGAAGATAATCAGGTTTCACGCCCACTGCGTAAGAATCAAGTTTTACGCTCAGTGGGTAAGAACCAAATTTTACGCTCAAAGCATAAGAATGAGTCTCCCATTTGTAATGTGGCAGATTCTAATGTTTCTGAGTGTAAGAATCTATCTCCCGTCGGTGACGTGGTAGATTCACACAAATTACGCTCCTCGCGTTAAATAAAATCTCCCATCTGTGATGTGGTAGATAATCAATTTTTACGTTTTACGCGTAAAGGTAAGTCTCCTGCCTGTGACAGTGTAGATAAAATTCACAACGATGTTTGCAGATCTAATGTGAATATACATAAACGCATACAGCGTAAAAGTGATGTTGGTAAAACTTCTGTCATATACCAACAACCTTCTTATACTGCTTTACGCAAAGTACCAAACTTGCAAATCACACGCCATGAAAATGGGGTCCTTCGTGCTAAATCTCAGGATTTACGCACACAACTCCAAACGCGTAAAAATGTACAGTTTGGTTCTGCGAATGAAGCCAGTAATCTTCTTTATACACAGGAGACTAAACATTTTTCTACCCCAAATGTAATAAAGAAGAATATTCCCTCCATTTCTTTTGACTTATGTGAATTGCTAATGCAAAAGCGTAGGAATACACAATCTCCGGCGATGCTCCCCCAAGAAAGACATCAATGTGGATTTCATCAAGTTGTGATCAATTGTTGTTGTCCAGCTTCAAAACGGTCAGTTTTTGATCGACTAAATTTTTCACTTCAACATCAAGCTGAAGACCAAAAAGATGAGTTGTCATATGCATCAGTCAACATGGCATTTCATACTAACAGAGGACGACGTCCAAGACGAAATACGTCCCAAACCCCAGGTCAGCAACAGTTCAACAGACTTCTTGATTCCTTTGAAGGAGTATATCAGAACACTCGATCAAGAAAACAAGGACAATTACAGAATTCTGATTCAGAAGCTGGGGGTACTCAATCTGTTGAGTCTGATACCGATAGTGTGGATTCATACTTTTTTACTAATCCCTCTATATCTTTAAGAGAAGTTGAATCCTACGCTATTAGAGATGAACCAGAGACGTCATCTGCTAATACGGAACAACGTCTCACTGCCGTGGAGCAATCATTGAAAGACATGCTCAACATGGTGCAAAGCATGCATCAAATAATTTTGAATCAGCAAACTGCTCAGCCCTCAGTAATAACTCCGGTACCAGCAGCAGCACAAACTCAAGATAGTCAAGGGGCTGATATACCTTTGAATATTCAAGAACCTGCTGTTAATCAAAATTTTGCATCTCCAGATCCCATCATTCCGGAAGATGTACCACCTCCAGTAGGGGTTACGGTACATCCAACGACTATTCAATCAAATGTGCTTCCTCAAACCAGTGAAGCTATTCAAGCAGTGCGTGAACTCAAAGCACAGTTTGAGGTTTTGTGGCACAAAGATCAGCTCCAGAGGTTAGGGATTAAGCAACCCTATCCTCCTCATTGGAATGATGTACCCTTTCCACCGAAGTTCAAGCCACAATCTATAGTTTTATTCGATGGAAAAGCATCTCCCAGTAAATATATCAATTACTTTGATATTATGACTGTACACTTGCAGAAAAATGATGCTCTTCTCAGTCGAGTGTTCATTGGGTGTTTGACGGGTTCGGCTTATGACTGGTATCGTAGTTTACCCGATAACTCTATTTCGTCTTTTGACGAATTCAAGGCAATGTTTCTCTCTCGCTTCTATGAAGGAGGTATGGACATGAACATGTCCTCCTTAATAGAAATAAAACAAAAGGAGAAAGAAGATACTCGGACGTTCATTGAACGTTTCCGACAGGCTACTCTAAAGATGCCTCCTGGTATGCCAGATTCAGCGTTGATCGATACATGCAAGATGAATCTGCGACCATCCATTGCTGTCTTCACAGGTTCCCAATTCTAAGATTGGGCTTTATTTATCATAGCAGCAGTTTCTGCTGAAACCAATGGTAGGTTGGCCCGGGAACATGGGATGATTTTCGCTTCAGAAGATAAAGGAAAGAAGAATAATCCTGGTAATAATCCTGGCAATCGTAATGTGAAAGGAAAAGATACTCTTATGGTCAATCTTTCCAAGAATAAAACAACGTCAGGTAATCAGGAATCCTCCAGGTCAAAGGAAGAATACTCTTTTGACGAAAGTGATATTCCAGGGATATTTCAGTGTCTGGTAAAAAGTGGCAAACTTCAGATTCCAGAGCCAAAAAGACCTAATGAGGTGAATCTGACTGACAATCCCAAATATTGTATCTATCTTAGATACATTAATCATCCTACCAGTGCTTGCTACGTCTTGAAAAAGAAGATTCAAGAACTGATAAATGGTGGTGCTATCGCTTTAACCAATGATGACCATACGGTTACGACCAATATGGTTTCTCTTCAGTTCGGGAATTTTCCTCCACAGCAAGTCCCAGATGGAATTATTCCAATTCCGAAGGCGACGATGAAGATCGTGAATATCCTGCCTGCCAGAGAAGAAAATACAGGATTGCTGCCACTCACATTAAAGAATGGTGAAATTATGTGGGTACATCCTGACTTAGTGCCTGAATTGGAAAATAAAGGTAAAACTTCAAAATCCAAGAAGGGCAAGAAAGTCAAAACCTGCAACATGATTTCTCATGTGATTCCAGATTCTGATGACTTGGATCATCTATGGGATGACCTTCCTTTAGAAGATAGACTGAAAGGACTGAACATCTGTCCTCCAAGTCTAGCTCCCCCTACCAAGCTCAAGCTTACCTATCAGCAGTGGCTAGCTATGAATAGTGTTCCTTTACATCGAGCACAACAAGTCTTTGCTGCTTATGAAAAAGCTCCGACAGAGATTTTTCCTAATCCTCCTCCTCTTGTAAATACAGAGACTTCTATTCTTCATTCTCCTGAGGTTACAGAAGGTCTTGCTTCTTCCTCTTCCTCTGTTGAAACACCTGTCAAAAGTCTGCTGCCCACTCACTTGTATAGTCAGCAATCTGTTCATCTCATGAAGAAGATGGGTTACGACTTTCAAAAGACAGAAGGTTTGAATTATGATAAAGGAATACGGCTTCCTTTACAAATTCAAAATCAGAATTCCACTGCTGGATTGGGTTCTGAAATACCTCATAACAACCCTCACAAGAAGAAGACTAAGGGAAGAAAGATTAAATCCTGTAATATGGTATTTCCTTCTCCCGAATCTAAAGAAGAAACTTTTGCTGGTACAAGATCTGGAAAAGAGTACCACAAAGACTATGAGGGATCTTCCAAAGCAGCAGAAGATGTAGTGGAGACTCTACCAGTTCAACCTTCTCCTGTTCCTGTTAAACCGTCTGTGGTTGAAAAGGGGAAACAGAAGGCAGTACGCTTTGATATCCCATTGAAGCCTGCTTCCAATCGGGGGGTGGTGATGAAGCCTTAGAAATTTGACATTCTAGCTCAGTTAGCCAATACTCCGGCTAGACTTTCTATATTTGAACTGCTTCGCCTTTCCAGAGAAAGCAGAGAAACTTTGAGCGAAGCTTTACTTCAAGCAGATTCATGCTTGGCACAACTCAAGACTCCTGATAATATACCAGTGTCATGTCCGCAATGTCATAGTGTGATGGAAGCAATTCCCAACATCACCTTTACACAAGAGGATATGCTATTGAAACACAACAAGCATGATAGGCCTCTGTGTTACACTGGATATATTGGATCCACTGAAATTGATAGGATCTACATCGATCCTGGATCTTCAATTAGTATAATTCTTCAGAGTATGCTAAGACCCCTGAGGATTCCTACTAGTGAGCTGACTTACACTAGTACTACGATAGTCGGTTTTAACTCTGGCAAGAGCAAACCACTGGGGAAGATTCGTCTGCGGATTCAGATTGGTGATCTTCGAACTATGGTAACTTTCTACGTTATCAACTCGGACGTATCCTACAATATTCTTCTTGGAAGACCGTGGATTCATGAGCACAATATTGTGCCTTCAACTCTTCACCAATGTTTCAAATATGTAGACTCCCAAGGAGTTGTGAAAACTGAGTTTGCTGATATTAATCCGTTCAAGGGTGTTGAAGCCTACTTCTCTGATTCAAGGCTTTATAAACAAGAACATGTGAAAGATATATCAGACATGGCTGAAGATCAATCACCCTCTGAGGATCACTCTATTAATGAAGATCCGCCAGAAGAGCAACCTTTGAAGATCATAGTCAAGGGACAAATCCAATCCCAACCTGTCAATGATCAACCTTTAATGCTCAAGGTTAAAGAAAGAACTCAAACTTCATCTGAGGAATCAATAAATGTTCCTGCTAAGAGCCAAGTTCAACCTTTGATGATTAAGGTCAAAGGACGTGCTTCTTGCACGAATGATCCAGAACTACCGTTGATTGTCAATCTTGGCAAAACTATGCAGAAGACGGATGATGGTCTACTGTTGATTAATCCGAAGCGTAGCAATCAGACTGTAAATAATGTAAATATTGATCATTCTGTACTTTTTGATATCAATGAAGATTTCCTGTTCGAGTATATGGCTATCAAGTTTATTGAAAGAATGACTTTATCTTCTGATAGTCAAAGTCATCAATATAAAGACAACATAGAACCGGAAAAAACTCTATACATTGATCATAAGGAGAATTCTTTCCCTCCTTATATAGATGTTGGACCGTATGCTCAAAGGTTCCTAACATCTTCTCCTTATCTTCTACCTGTGGCTGCTTCATCACAAGCTTGCGTAACTTTTAGACGTCATGAAGAATCTTATTTTGTGGTGCCGTCTGATAAGAAAAACAAGCGTCAAATTGTGTTTGGCCTGGCTAGAAATATCCCTGTTGCTCAGACAGATGAGCTGAAGGATAAAGACAAAGGAAGAATTCGAATTGACAAATACAGCCAGCAATCTATCAAGATCATTCAGAACATGGGGTATTATTGGCCTTCTATGATAGCAGATGCTGTGGACTATGCCAGAAGATGTAAAGCATGTCAGATTCATGCTGATTTTATTCATCAACCGTCTGAATTTCTACATCCTACAGCAGCCTCTTGGCCCTTCGAAGCTTGGGGTATGGTTGTTATTGGCCCTATTAACCCTCCTTCTGTCAAAGGATATCGGTTTATACTGGCTATAACCGATTACTTTTCAAAGTGGACAGAAGCAATCCCTCTTGCGGAAGTGAAAACATCTAATGTGATCAGTTTTATCAAGCACCATGTCATTTATCGTTTCGGGATTCCTCGACGGATAATTCATGACAATGGTCCATAATTTGCCAGTCAAGTATTTTATCGATTCTGCGACAAAAATCGAATTCAAAATTTGGCTTCTACGGCTTATAATCCAGCTGCTAATGGTTTAGCTGAAGCTTTCAATAAGACGATCATCAAACTTCTCAAAAAGTTTGTCTCTTCTAATAAACGTGATTGGAATGAGAAACTTGGAGAATATTTATGGGCTTATCGAACAACAGTCCAGACTCCTACTGGTTTTACACCATTTTCATTAGTTTACGGGTGCGAAGCTGTTCTCCCATTGGAAATTCAGATCCCTTCTCTACGAATAGCCATCGCTAATGAGCTAACCACAGAGAATAATGATCGCTTACGACTCCAAGAACTTGAAGGATTGGATGAGAAGCGTCTTCAAGCACAACAACACATTGAACTATATCAAGCCCGCATATCTCGAACTTTTAATCACAAAGTTAAGGAGAGGGCATTCAAAGTTGGTGAGCTTGTATTAACTGTTCGGAGACCGATGGTAATGACTCATAAAAGTAAAGGAAAATTCCAAGCAAAATGGGAAGGCCCTTATGTAATTGAGTCTGTATTTTCCAATGGTGCCTATCGGTTGTCAAAGCCCAATGGAGATCTACTCATGCTACCGATCAATGGCAAATTTCTGAAGAAATACTATGTATAAAAAAAAAGACAGAATAAAAAAAAACTTCTTTTATTATTTTTGTTCAAAATAAAAGAATAAGGACGAGGGCCACTCCCTTCCTTATTGAATACATAGTCGTCCAATGCATAGAAGGCATCGTTGCCTGAACACATGAGAAATTTACAGGCAGCCATCCTCGACGCTTCTTCTTCAGGAGTTTTCCCTGGCTCTACTAAAAAAGTAAGAATGTCTTCGGGTGGCTTGGGCGCAGAAGAGTTTCCACCTATTTCGATTGAGCCTGATGAGCCTGATGTAGGAGGATCAACAGAGAACGTCTCAATGATACCCTCGACTTTCTGCGAGACTTCGTTCTTTCGATGGGCATCCTCTGAAGACATTTTCAAACAGAGAAGGAGAAATAAGAATGAAGGGTTACAAGCAATCCTCACCTATTTATGGAGGATGATTACTAACGACTTTTTCTGAAAAGGCTCGTCCATTCATGTTACCAGGTTCATCCATTTAATTATGGAATTTGAATCGTTCTTTCTGTTCCCAAAAAACACGCTGATTCATCCTCTGTTTCCAAGAAACACGCTGAAACATCCATCACCTTGACATTTACGCTCATAACACCCGTCTTCCTAATCCCTAGCTACCAAGGTTTGGTTAAGTTGACTCCTCATTTCCAGGAAAAGGGATTTTACATCTTCTATTTTATCAATTGATTAGAAAGTGGGATTCATTATTTCTCATGTTTTTATGACCTCTGAATAAATATTAAATCTACTTTCTTTTCCTATCTATCACTTCTATTCGACCTCTGCATAGATATTAATCTAATTTTCTTTTGAGTTCATATATGCTATTATGTCCATATTACCTCTGATAGTATCATATGCTCTAAAACAAAAAATAAGATTTCATTTATCTATCATGTCCATATTACATCCAGATAGATACAAATCACAGAAGCAGTCAATAGAAGTGCATAAACAAATGCACGTCAATAGATGAGGTTAAACATCAAAGATTTTATTTATAAAGGATGGAAGCGGATCCCTACATATAAAAGAGTCGCAATACATAGAATATATTATTCTCTTTCGTTGGGTTGACGAAGGGATGCACCCAACTCACTCATATTGCGAATCCCAGAGCGACGCATCAGACGAAGGAATGCTTCTGCGTCACCCGGTCCCTCGTATGCAGTTGAAGGACCACCATCAATACGACTGAAGACCGCTGGGGTCAGTCAAAAGCGCTCTAGCAGATTTTGTGCTCGCTCGTTCTCTATCTCGAGGTTTAGTCTGGCGATTGAAGCCCCCTCCACGATTGGTCCTTTCTTTGGCGCCATATCAACTATGAGGATGAATGTCAAGAGTAAAGAGTTTGTCCTTATTTATACAAATCAAAGCAACTCTTCACATTCCTCATTGGAAACCGCTCACTCGGGAAGATGAAGAAACATTTGAAAGTTACGAAGAAGAAATTTATTGTGACGGTTAAGTATTGACCGACATTATTTTTTTTTCTTCTTGAACTTTACGCCGACTGTTGGACATCCCCCGCTTTTACGTATATGGCTGTTGCGTATCCCAAATTTTACGCTGGCAGGTCAAATCTCAACTTTTACGCTTCTGTTCAAAGTATTTCAAATCTTGGAGATATTTGAAAACTTTGAAGGGGGTCTTGTAGGAGCGTAAAAAGTGCTTCAAAGAAAGAGTCATCTCATTCATAAATGATCTGCTTTACGCCTAGAGGAATGGGTAATCCCTTTACGCCCAAGATTAGGCTAATCGCTTTATGCCTAAGCAAGTTGATCATTTTACGCTCGAGGTTACACCCATGGTTTTATGCCAAGGACAGAGCAGTCTACTTCACGCTGGACAAAGCTGTCAAATCTAGCATTTAATGCAAATTCTGACATGAAGATATTAATGATGGTATTTACCACTGAATTCAATGGGATTTGTTTTATACAAAAAACCATTGTTGTCGTTTATGGAGATCGAGCTACTTTACGCTCATTGAACGGTTTCTTTTACGCACGGAGTTTTACATGAGTTCTTACGCTCACAAAACAATGTGTGCGTAAAGTCTATTTAAGCCATTTTACGCTCAAGGTTACTCAATAACCACTTTACGCAGGGAACCTATGACAGAGCTATTTTACGCTCATCTCTCTGTTTTACGCTCAGAGGATGTTGGAGCTATTTTTTACGCCCTATTCTTTCTGGCCACTATGGAACGTGGTTTGCTTACATGGCCTTCATGCCATATATTTCGAAGAACGTGTGTACATGCATCATATTGTCACTGAAATGATGGGACGCGTGTCAACATATGCAAAGGATGACTCTGATCATGGGTGGCAGTTGTTAGCGTAAAGACAGATTTTGGTGTCTTTTTACGCACAGAAGCCCCAGTCTATAAATAGACTCATTTTTCTCAAACACAAAGACAGACAGAGAGAGAACATGAGAGAATACAGAGATCAAGACTTTGAGATTTTGATTCTCCAGAGCATTCTTCTTCAACTTTTCTTCCAGAACAGAGTGAAGCAAAGCAGGAAAGCATTCGCCTCGCCATCAGTGCCCAAGTGCGTCGATACCTTTCTGGTGACTTAGTTCTTCCAAGTTGTTCTACTTCAAGCAGTGATCTTCTTCATCATCATATAGTCCAAGGAACAAAGTGATCATTTACGAATCGGACTTCCATAGCAATACTTTCCCAGAATTAAATTTGTACTTCTTGTACTTTTTTTCGTTTTATTTTTAAAATCCAACACTTTTGTTTGGCAATTTTGTTAAGTGAAACAAATAGTACCTGCCACCACCTCACCTGGTGCTACTCTTTCCTCTTCCATGGTCAAGGCCAGCACTTGACCATGCCCTCTGGGTGCGGGTCCCCTCTGCTAAAAATTTCTCTGCCTGCTCTGGATCAGGGCTTGTGCTTGGGCATACTGCTGCGGTCTCTGCTACTGGAATGCCTGGGCCTGCGTCGGCAATGGCCTCGGGAATGGGTACTGCAGCTGCTGTTGCGGTTGGACTGGTGCTGGTCCTCTAACTGAAGGACTAGAGAAGGTCGATGAACTCTCCATGTTCGGGCAGTTTCCAACCCTGTGGTCCGGGGCACCACAAACCAAGCACAAATCCTGTGCTCTGCGACACTCTGATACCATATGCCCTGGCTTCCTGCAGTGTGAACATCCCACGGCGGAAGACTGCTTCTGCTTCTGCTGTTGAGGGTGCGTCGGGGTAGAATGCTGAACCGACATCACTGAGACCGCCCGCCTCGGAGCTCCAATGGTCAAAGCCCTGGCTGCCGGGGCTGGTGCTGATGACTGATTCATCTGGCCGTGAGATTGCTTCCGACCTCTGGTCTTATCCACGATCCTCTGGGAGGTATACTCATGCCTCCGGGTTGCTCTCAATACTGCATCAAAAGTCTGATGCTCAAACTGCTCTACCGCCAATAAAATCTCTAGGTGGAGCCCCTGCTGGAACCGCTGGGCTCTATCGAACTCGATCGCCACCAAGGTGGGAGCAAACCGACTAAGCCTGGAGAACTCGGCCACATATCCATCGATCGTCATGCCCATTTGCTTCAGATTGGTGAACCTCGTCTGCAGATCGTACCGAGCTACAGCATCAAAATACTTGGTCTGAAATCTCTCATTGAATATTGCCCATGAAATAGGGGCCACTAATCCATCGGCCTGCGCTGCCCACCAGCTGCGGGCAAGATCCAATAACTGCAGGCGCACCACGACCACCTTCTCGTTCTCTGGAGTCCTGGATGCTTCTAGAATCTCCTCTGTGTCCTGAAGCCATGCATCTGCAGCGATCGCATCTTCACTGCCGTTGAAGAATGGAGGGTTCAAGCGCTTGAAGCTGTTGGCCGCGCTATTACCCTGATAACCTCCTCTGGTCAAAGTGTCTGCCACCGCCTGGTGCAAGGCATCTCCTCGTCGATCCTGGAAGGCTAATAGTGACCTGATGAGACCCACCAAAGTGCCATCATCAGGCTCTACAGGCTGGACGGGCTGAACATGTGGTTCTCCTCCAGTAGGCATGACTCTGGAGGCTACTCCTGAATGCTGGGCTTGATCTCCAGGTTGCTGCTGGTCCGCGGGAGGTGCTCCGCCTTGCTGATCGGCAGGTCCAGGAACAATGCCGCTGAAGAAGACGACATAGAAAACAATAAGGAAGGACTAGGACAGATCAAAGATGCAAGCATGTGATTAGGTCAAGATTCTCAGGGATTGGAAGATACGAGCAGAGATCAAGGGCGAGTACTGATTAAGACATCTATTCGGTAAACCCTTATATATCTTGATTTACAAGACCTGCACGGGCCACCACTAAAACTATGTAACGCCCCAGAACCAGAATACTGGAGAGCGGAGGCGTACATAGCCAACTACGTATATTGAAGTGTAATCTACCTCGCTATACGGTCACGGCTGTCTAGATACATGAGGGTTTAACTACAAGCCAACAGTCTCCTATGGCCATGAACAAGCCTATTGTCTCAATCACAAGCAAGTAGTAACAGTTACAAGATATCAGAGCACCAAATATACAATAGTAAGCCATCCCATACATTACATATTCGGATGATCATGAAGCTAGTCGTACAAAATGTCAAGACTAGCAAGAGTTTTAGTCAATACATGATCAACCCTAGAACTTGTTAATCATGTCACAGCCCGTAGGCAGACAGTAAGTAAAGGTGCAACCGAGCTAACACGTGCTCGCCGGCTAAACGCCTCAAAAAATAATTTTACAATAAAGTGGGAGGACAAAAAGAAATCTACTCGTTGCCAGGGTTACACCTGGTGGTCACCATCTGGCTGGAAGACATGTAGATCCTCTAGAGCTGCTCCGATATCTGGCCATACAAAACCAGCTGGGTCAGACCCCAGAAAGAGCAAGTGCCATAAAGGAGGCTTCACTTAGGAACTAAAACCAGCATATCACAATAGAATATTAAAGATAATAAATAAAGAACTGATAATAATAGAGATAACAACAGTAAACTGAGTACGAGGAAACCATTCAAGTAGCCAGGTCACAACCCTTAAACCAAACAAGGATCGGGGTTGTAATCCTTCACCTGAATAGAAACCCGTCTCAAATACTATTGGTACAGTGAAGACAATAAACGAACAGAGGACATAGAACTGCTCCGTGAGCCATGTTACAACCCTTAAACCAAATAAGGATCGGGGTTGTAACCATTCGTCTGAACAGAACTGGACCCCTGATCTTTATTGCTAAGGCCAGCATAATTAATTATGGTATTAAGGTAAGGTAAAACATGACGAATATGGCATGGGGTTGCAATAAAATAATAAACGAAAAGAGAACACAGAACTGCTTCGGGAGCCAGGTTACAACCCTTAAACCAAATAAGGACCGGGGTTGTAACCCTTCGCCTGAACAGAACTGGACCTCCGATCATTATTGTTAAGGCAAGCATCAATAATCATGTCATGTCACAATCTTACACAGGATCAGGATAAGACTAAGCTGGAATAAACTCCATCCAATCAATCACGACCAATCAAGAGTACGGCTTGATACTTTTAACTAACTAGGGTTATCACAGGCCTAGTTACTAACAAGATGCAATGAGATTATCCCAACAGCCACAAGCCCTGCAGATCATCCAGTTATCCAGGTCGAATGTCCGTTTATGAAGAATGCAACACGTGACTGTGTGCTAGAAATGTGCCCTACTCGTGGGTAGGCTATAAGTCCACTTAATGTGCCTAGATAACGGGATTGCCTGTAGCTAGGAATCTCTTCATGTCTACTGAATTATTCTAGTTTATTAGCCTTAGTCAATTGCAGTAGGTATCCCTGACCGTGGTACTCAGGGATCCCTATCCTAGACATGATGCAAGACAGTATTGGTTTATTTGTACAAACACAATCGCCCACGGTGTCCAGGTCTATCATACTTGTCATGTCATACTAGCTGTCGTAACAGCATGTCATGATATATCATGCCAGTTTACTTGCCAAGAGTGCGCCACAGCGGACCACTATCGTGTTCTATTCTTACATTATCATGAATGAAAAAAATTGCATAAAATAACTAATAACATATTCTTGAAGCCAAGGAAAATATCTACAACTTTTATGTTAGGAGTTGGGAGAAATTATGGCCACAATTCAGCCAAACAGGACTTAAAACAGCCAAAATAGGCACTATGCGGCACTATTCAGCACTATGCGGCACTATTCAGCACTATGCGGCACTCCCATATGCGGCTGGACACTATGCGGCACTATGCAGCACCCTTATACGGTTGAACACTATGCAGTACTATACATCACACTTATGCGGCTGGACACTATGCAGCACCCTCATGCGGCTGGACAATATGCGGCACTATACAGCACCTTTATGCGGCAGGACACTATACAGCACCCTTATGCGGCTGGGCACTATGCGGCACTATGCAGCACCCTTATGCGGCTGGACACTATGCACCACCCTTATGCGACTGGACACTATGTGGCACTATGCAGCACCCTTATGCGACTGGACACTATGCGGTACTATGCAGCACCCTTATGCGGCTGGACACTATACAGCACCCTTATGCGGCTGGGTACTATATGGTACTATGTAGCACCCTTATGCGGCTGGACACTATGCAGCACCCTTATGTGGCTGGACACTATGTGTAGTGTCCCGTTCCTATATCGTGCCCCGTCTCTGTCCACGGGGTGCACGAGAAAGGAACACTGTCGCTATCGATTCGGTCGGGACCGATAGGTCAGAATCGGCCGAGTCGATCGAACGAAAATGGTTGAATTAAGATCCATTCCACGTTATGGAATGGCTTCTTCGGAACCAAGTCCCATATTCAGCGGGTTGCGCCTCGAGGACTGGCTCTGCGGCTGAGTCGGGAGAGACCTCCCGTTGCTCTGGTTTTCATGCCGCACTTGATTTGGCTTTGGCTTTGGTTTTCGTGAATGCATTTTTTGTGAATATTTTCGATGGTTTTCGTGACGCGTTTTCGAGCTTCACATTCATATCGAATATCCTTGAATTATACAGTATTCTAATCAGTTGCTTATACGATTGTAGGTGATCGCGTAGGCGATGTCAGCACAGCCAACCGGTCGCTCGCTTGAAATAAGGCTAAGACGAGTGGCTGACCTCCTTCGTCTCGTCCCTCTACTTCAAAACTCAATATGTGAAGTAAATGAATGCTTGTCATAATAGTGTAGAATCAAAGAAATCGTGCCACGATTCTTCACGAAACACTTGATATCAAACTGTCGGTTTTGAAAATGGAAAACGTGTTTCTTACGCAAATCCACTTAGCCTATGCAAAACAATGAATGAACCGATTAACGTTTATCGCAACGATAAGGTCAAGTAAGCAAATCAACTAAGTCCAAAGGAAAACGGTCATTGGATAACTTGTCGACAAGGTGAAGTTTTCTCGAACGGTTACCTAGGCCAAGGGATCGATTCGGCCCGGGAGGAACGAGTGTAGCAGCGCCAACCCATCATCGGCACGAGTTATGCGGGCACTTTCGCACAGGGCTCGCTACCCGACGTGAAAGGGGCGTCGTCTAACCAAATGCTATAGTCCGCGATGGCTTGACATTGCCAGTGGCCTTCATACCCCCTTCACTGCTTAACTGGTGCACGGGACACGGAAGGAACATGATAGTTGCTTAATGATATTCAATTTCATATGCTTGCCTTAAAACATGTTAACATGCAAATCGAACAGGATGGTTAGAAAGATCATTGAAATAGCTAGCTAACATGTTTACGAAAATTCTTGAATCAAATGCAGAGCTTGGATTTAATTAGCCATTCGCCAGTACATGTATTTCCTGCTGATCCTCGCTCTTTGCAGGTCCCACGAACCAGGAAGGACGCGCCAGCTAGCTCGGCGGCGTTCGTGACTTTTGAAGCTTCGGCCGTGTGTCGAAGACTTACTCTGCGACTCCACTTTTGAAGACTCTCGATAGTCTAAGAAAAATGACTCAGCGTCCCTCCCATCCAGGTCAATGGAGTACTTGTGTATATTGAGGGATGTGTGCAATGTATGGAACGGCTATCTCATCGGCACTCTTTTATAATCGAGTCATGTTGTAGCCCGTACGGTAGTGAGTCTTGTATCGGAGTCTGTAAAAGATGTTCATTATCAATAAAGATCAAGTTTCCTTTACTTATGGTGTGTATCAATTTGTCTGCGTACTCTCTTAGATCTCGTGTCTCGGATTACCTTATGACTAGGCCTTGTGCGATCGCAAATTAGGTTCGCACGGCATCACGTCCGGGGGACGACTATCGATTCGACAGAATCAGGGCGTGACATAATGGTATCAGAGCACGGCTTTACGTCCTTGGCCTCCAGTGTCGAGTTCTAGTCTCCAACCGTTGACCTCGTGTCGATGAGAAGAGTTGTTCCATACACTGAACCCAAGACATTTTCTGAAACTAACGAGAGCTGCCTTTCCTTTTTTCCTACAGTTACGGGAGCTTAGGCGGAAGACGAGACGAGCGCTTCCAGCGGCTCGAGTGCTTCTAGACCCGAGCATTCCGTCAACCCAACGGGAATGACGCCTACCGTAGTCGGACCTTCCGGCGATCCGATGCAACGTATGCTGCAGATGCTTGAAATGCAGCAACGTCAAAACGAGCTCCATCGTCAGCAAGCGAAGGCTCGTCAGACTCAATTTGAGAATCGGTTCGAGGCTAAATTCAAGCTGCAGCAGCAGCTGAATACCCTCCAGCAGATCGTACAGTCGGTCGTGGGCAACAACAACAATTCAACAATGACGCCTGCCGTGACCCAGCCTGCGGTTTGATCCAACGAAGCCGAACCAGAGGCGCCCGTGCTCTCACCTGCAGCACCGAGAAGTTCTAACTTCGACGTGTCAAAATTTACGAAATGCTGCCGTACTTTCTTCAACGGCACAGAAGATCCCTCGGTGGCGATCGACTGGTTGAAGGAGCTGGAAGACAAGTTCGAGCTTCTGGGTGTCGAGGACTCAAAGAAAGTTGCGTGTGCTCAACTTTTACTTCGAATGAACGCACATAATTGGTGGGATGTGCAGAAGCGGGCTATTCGACGTAAAGACGAGACGGCGGCGATCTCATGGGCGACATTCAGAAATGCGTTCGAGAACGAATATCTTTATGCAGCAGTACGACAGGAAAAAAAAAACGAGTTCATGCAGTTGACGCAAGGGAATATGACTGTACGACAATATGCAGCCAAATTCAACAAACTGGCCAAGTTTGCTGGAGACTATTTACCTACCACTGTGAGTCGAGCACAACAATTTGTAGTGGGCCTGCGTTCCACTATCCGTGCTCGTGTCTCGGTGTCGGAATACAAAACTGTGGGCGAGGCACTCAACCACGCCATCCGTCTGGAGTCCGAGTATCCTCCTACTACTACCGGCGCTGTTAACTTTAATAACAAACGCCATAGTAATACGGGAGGCAACAACGCACATAAGCGTCAATATCGCGGCAACCAGGCGAAGGAACGAATGGTCTGTAATTTCTGCCACAAGGACGGGTACCTGGATACCGAGTGCCGACTCAAGCACAGAGTATATTTCACGTGCGACAAAAGAGATCACCTCGTAAGGGACTGCCCGGAAGCTACATCGAACCAGCGGCCCCCGCAACATCAACAAAACCGAGGCCAAGCACCTCGGGCTCCACCGACCGCACAACAGAATGGCCAGGACCGTCGCCCTAATGCTCAGGGCCGCGTCTACACCATGACTCGGGACGAAGCGTTTGCATCTGATACAGTCGTGATAGGTATACTGCAATTCAATAATAAACATGCTCGTGTATTGTTTGATTCAGGTGCCACGCATAGTTTTATATCGGCGGACTTTGCCGTCGAGCACAAATTTACCTTGACACCACTGGGCCTCGACCTCACTGTTAATGTACCGTCGGGCATGCCACTACTTGCAAACTCAGTCTGTGGAGACGGAATCATCTGTATAGGTGGTCAAAAGGTCAGTCTCGATGTAATAGTTCTAAATATTAAGGACTACGATATCATTCTGGGGATGGATTGGCTCGGTCCGTGCAACGTAACCATAGACTGCGCTGAAAAGAAGGTCACATTCTGCATATCTAGAGTGCCTGAATTCTGCTACTCGTATGGTGAGGCGTCGCCGACCTGCATGGTGATCTCCGCAATATCTGCTCGACGGATGCTGTATTTCGGGTACGAAGGCTATCTAGCTTCCGTTTGAGACATGCGACAGGATGGAGCAAATACGGGTCAGACCGACATTGTGGCAGAATTCCCCGATGTGTTCCCGGACGAGCTGCCCGACATGCCGTCCGATCGAGAGATTGAGTTCACTATCGATACCTTCTCCGACACTCGACCAATCTCAAAGAACCCGTACAGAATGGCCCCTGCAGAGCTTAAAGAACTCAAGGGACAGTTACAAGAATTGCTCGACAAGGGATTCATCCGATCCAGCGTCTCACCCTGGGGAGCGCCCGTGCTGTTTGTCAAGAAGAAGGATGGCTCTATGCGTCTTTGTATCGACTACCGTGAGCTGAACAAAGCCACCGTCTGGAACAAATATCCCCTGCCCCGCATAGACGATCTGTTTGATCAGCTTCAAGGAGCCACGATGTTCTCTAAAATTGATCTGCGTTCGGGTTACCATCAACTCACGATCAAGCCAGACGATGTGCCGAAGTCTGCCATCCGTACTCGATACGGCCATTATGATTTCGTGGTAATACCGTTCGGCCTAACGAATGCCCCTGCCGCTTTCATAGATTTAATGAATCGAGTGTTTCGACCATTCCTCGACAAGTTCGTAGTAGTCTTTATCGATGATATACTCGTCTACTCGAAGAATAGGCAGCAACACACTGAGCATCTGCGGACCGTGCTTCAGACCCTTCGAGAAAATCAACTATACGCGAAGCGAAGCAAATGTGAATTCTGGCTTAGCAGCGTCGCATTCCTCGGACACATCATTTCTGCTGAAGGCATTGCGGTCGACCCAAAGAAAGTTGAAGCCGTTGTCGATTGGAAACGGCCAGCGTCTGTCGACGAGATTCGAAGTTTTCTTGGCCTAGCGGGATACTACCGACGCTTCGTAAAAGACTTCGCGAAGATTGCATCGCCTCTGACTCGCCTCACCCAGAAAGGAGTCGTATTTGATTGGTCAGACGACTGCGAAGCTTCATTCCAAGAATTAAAGCAACGGCTCATCTCGGCCCCGATACTCGCACTTCCAGAAGGGACTGAGGGTTTCCAGATATTCAGCGACGCGTCCGGTCAGGGCTTGGGGTGTGTGCTGATGCAGCGGAACAAGGTGATATCTTTTGCTTCCCGACAGCTAAAGCCGTACGAGAAAAATTATCCCACGCACGACCTGGAGTTAGCAGCGATTGTGTTTGCATTGAAATTGTGGCGTCACTACCTCTATGGCATGGCGTGCACGATCTACACCGATCACAAGAGCCTCAAGTATCTATTCATGCAGAGGGAACTGAACTTGCGACAGAGGCGCTGGCTTGAACTGATCAAGGATTACGACTTGACTATCGACTATACGCCGAAAAAGGGAAATGTTGTGGCGGACGCCTTGAGTCGGAAGTACATTGCCTCGTTATCCATCGACCCCAGACTGCTACGTGACCTAGAAGAGATGGGCATCGAGCTCCGAGTCAGATTCTGGAATGTACAGTTGGCAAAGTTGTAATTAGAGCCGAGCTTGCTTGATAAGATCAAGAACGCTCAGACGGATGATCCATACCTGAAGAAAGTACGAGAGCTGATCTCGACGGGCAGGACGACCGACTTTGCGGAAGATGAAACCGGCGTGCTTCGATTGAAGGGTAGGCTATGCGTTCCAGACAATTCAGAACTCAGAAAGGAGATCCTGTCGGAGGCCCACTATGCGAAATACACCTTGCATCCCGGTAGCACGAAGATGTACAAGGACCTCCGCACAAACTTCTGGTGGCACGGGATGAAAAGAGATGTGGTACTCTTCGTGTCGCAATGCATGGCCTGTCAGCAGGTGAAAGCTGAGCACCAAAGATCGGGCGGGAAGATGCAGAATCTGGCGATTACAGAATGGAAGTGGCAGCACGTGTGCATGGATTTTATTGTTGATCTGCCGAAGATGCCGTAGGGAAATGATGCTATCTGGGTCATCGTCGATCGATTAACCAAGTCAGCGCATTTTATTGCCATCAAAGTTACTTGGAGCGTTGATCGCCTGGCGCAGATATATCTTGATGAGATAGTACGGCTGCACGGAGTTCCAGTATCCATCGTCTCTGATCGGGATTCACGGTTCATGTCGCGATTCTGGAGTAGCCTTCAGTCGGCGCTGGGTACCAAGTTGTAGTTCAGCTCAGCTTACCATCCTCAGACCGACGGCCAAACGGAGCGCGTCAATCAAATTCTCGAAGACATGCTACGACTCTGCGTAATTGACTTCAAATCAAGCTGGGACAATCATCTACCGCTGGCCAAATTTGTATACAATAATAGCTATCAATCCAGCATTCAAATGGCGCCGTATGAAGCCTTGTACGGGCACAAGTGCCGATCACCCATTTGCTGGGACGAAGTCGGAGAGCGGCAGATTCTCGGTCCGGAACTGGTTGAATAGACCGTGCAGAAGATTCGGCTCATTCGGGAAAGATTAAAGACCGTACAGAGTCGTCAGAAAAGCTATGCGGACGTTTATCGTCACCCCCTCGAGTTTCAAGTAGGAGATCACGTGTTTCTCAAAGTGTCGCCCATGCGGGGAGTTACTCGGTTCGGCACAAAGGGAAAATTGAGTCCAAGATTCGTTGGGCCGTTCGAAATACTCAAGCGAGTCGCTCCAGTGGCCTATAAAATTGCCTTACCGCCGGCACTTGAAGTTGTACACAATGTCTTCCATGTCTCTCAACTGCGAAAGTATGTGCACGACCCGAGCCACGTGGTAGATTTTGGCCAGCTGGAGCTAAAGTCCGACTTATCCAACGTCGAAGAGGCAGTTCAAATCATAGAACGCAAGGATAAGCTGCTGCGCAATCGAGCGATCCCTCCCGTCCGCGTCCTCTGGAGGAACCATTCGGTCGAAGAGTCGACGTGGGAGCTTGAATCGGAAATGAAGGAGAAATTTCCTTCGTTATTCTCGTAGAGGTAGGTTCTATCTTTAAGTTACGAGGACGAAACTTTTTATTAGTTGGTTATGGTGTAGTGCCCCGTCCCTACATCGTGCCCCGTCTCCGTCCACGGGATACGCGAGAAAGGAACACTGTCGCTATCGATTCGGTTGGGACCGATAGGTCGGAATCGGCCGAGTCGATCGAACGGAAACGGTTGAATTAAGATCCATTCCACGTTATGGAATGGCTTCTTCGGAACCAAGTCCCATATTCAGTGGGTTGTGCCTCGAGGATTGGCTCTGCGGCTGAGTCGGGAGAGACCTCCCGTTGCTCTGGTTTTCATGCCGCACTTGATTTGGCTTTGGCTTTGGTTTTCGTGAATGCATTTTTCGTGAATGTTTTCGATGGTTTTCGTGACGCATTTTCAAGCTTCACATTCATATCGAATATCCTTGAATTATACAGTGTTCTAATCAGTTGCTTATGCGATTGCAGGTGATCGCGTAGGCGACGTCAGCGCAGCCAACCGGTCGCTCGCTTGAAACAAGGCTAAGGCGAGTGGCTGACCTCCTCCGTCTCGTCCCTCTACTTCAAAACACAATATGTGAAGTAAATGAATGCTTGTCATAATAGTGTAGAATCAAAGAAATCGTGGCACGATTCTTCACGAAACACTTGCTATCAAACTGCCGGTTTTGAAAATGGAAAACGTGTTTCTTACGCAAATCCACTTAGCCTATGCAAAACAATGAATGAATCGATTAACGTTTATCACAACGATACGGTCAAGTAAGCAAATCAACTAAGTCCAAAGGAAAACGGTCATTGGACAACTTGTCGACAAGGTGAAGTTTCCTCGAACGGTTGCCTAGGCCAAGGGATCGATTCGGCCCGGGAGGAACGAGTGTAGCAACGCCAACCCTTCATCGGCACGAGTTATGCGGGCACTTTCGCACAGGGCTCGCTACCCGACACGAAAGGGGCGTCGTCTAACCAAATGTTATAGTCCGCGATGGCTTGACATTGCCAGTGGCCTTCATACCCCCTTTACTGCTTAACAGGTGCACGGGACACGGAAGGAACATGATAGTTGCTTAATGATATTCAATTTCATATGCTTGCCTCAAAATATGTTAACATGCAAATCGAACAGGATGGTTAGAAAGATCATTGAAATAGCTAGCTAACATGTTTACGAAAATTCTTGAATCAAATGCAGAGCTTGGATTTAATTAGCCATTCGCCAGTACATGTGTTTCGTGCTGATCCTCGCTCTTTGCAGGTCCCGCGAACCAGGAAAGATGCGCCAGCTAGCTCGGCAGCGTTCATGACTTTTGAAGATTCGGCCGTACGTCGAAGACTTACTCTGCGACTCCACTTTTGAAGGCTCTCGACAGTCCAAGGAAAATGACTCAGCGTCCCTCCCATCCAGGTCAATGGAGTACTTGTGTATATTGAGGGATGTGTGCAATGTATGGAACGGCTATCTCATCGGCACTCTTTTGTAATCGAGTCATGTTGTAGCCCGTGCGGCAGTGAGTCTTGTATCGGAGTCTGTAAAAGATGTTCATTATCAATAAAGATCAAGTTTCTTTTACTTATGGTGTGTATCAATTTGTCTGTGTACTCTCTTAGATCTCGTGTCTCGGATTACCTTATGACTAGGCCTTGTGCGATCGCAAATTAGGTTCGCATGGCATCACGCCCGGGAGATGACAATCGATTCGACACAATCGGGGCGTGACACTATGCGGCACTATGCAGCACCCTTATGCGACTGGACACTATGCGGTACTATGCAGCACCCTTATGCGGCTGGACACTATGCAGCACCCTTATGCGGCTGGACACTATACGGCACTATGTGTTACGCCCCAGAACCAGAATACTGGAGAGCTGGGGCAGACATAGCCAGCTACGTATATGAAATGGAATCCATTTCGCTATACGGTCACGGCTGTCTAGATACATGAGGGTTTATCTACAAGCCAGCAGTCTCTTAAGGTCATGAACAGCCTATTGTCTCAATCACAAGCAAGTAAGTAAAAGTTACAAGATGTATGATCATTAAATATACAATAATAAGGCGTCCCAAATATTACATATTCAGCTGATCATGAAGCTAGTCGTTACAAAATATTAGGACTAGCAAGAGTTTAGTCATACATGATCAACCCTAGGATCTGCCAATCATGTTACAGCCCGTAGGCAGACAGTAAGTAAGTGCAATCGAGCTAAACAGGTGGTCGTCGGCTAAACGCCTCAAAAGAATATTTTTACACTAGAGTGGGAGAGACAAAAATAACCCACTCGTTGCCAGGGTTCCGTCTAGTGTTCACCATCTGGCTGGAAGGTCGGTAGATCCTCTGGAGCTACTCTAAAATCTGGCCACACAAAACCAGCTGGGTCAGACCCCAGAAAGAGCAAGTGCCACAAAGGAAGCTTCACTTAAGAACTAAAACCAGCAATCAGCACAAGATATAAATAAGTAAGAACTGGAAATAAAGAAAATACACCAGGATGATATACGACGAGATAACCATGAAACTATTCAGATAACCAGGTTACAACACGTAAACCAAACAAGGACCGGGGTTGTAACCCTTCGTCTGAACAGAACTTGGAATTCTCACCATTTATCGGTAAAATAAATACAAGCATTCTGGTCATTCAATAATCTGGAACAAGATCAGGGCAGGACTAGACTGGTTAGACTCCGTCCAATCACTTCACGGCCAAGCAAGAATTATGGCTTGATACATTAACTAACTAGGGTTGTCACAAGCCTAATTACTAACAAGATGCAGTGAGATTATTCCACAGCCACAAGTCCTGCAGACCATCCAGGTTACCCGGGTTAAAAGATTAGAGTTGAATTCAGGTGGGTACATCGTCCAGGAAACGAATGTACCCTTAGGTAGCTTGAAGGGTGCAACACATGACAGTGTGCTGGAAATGTGCCCTACTCGACGGCAGGCTACAGATCCCAAGGCGTGCCCAGGTAACGGGATTGCCTGTAGCTGGGAAATCTCGTCATGACTAATGTATTAATCTAGTTATTAGCCTTAGTCCATTTCAGTAGGTACTCCTGACCGTAGTACTCAGGAGTCCCCTCCTAGACATGATGCAAGACATGACTGGATTATTTGTACAAGCACAATCGTCCACGGTGTCCATGTTAATTTATACAGGTCATGTCATGTCAGGTAGCCGTCGTAACAGCTTATCAAGATATATCATGCCAAGTTTATCATGTCAAGTGTACTAGTCAGGAGTGCGCCACGACGGACCACTATCAGGTCATGTCAGGTTACTTATGTCAGGAGTGCACCACTACGGGTCACTATCGTGTCAGGCTCAGTTATCAATTCCAAACATATTACATAAATTCATGATTATCAAGTTCAGGACAAAAGGCGTAAGGATATAAAATGAACGTTAAATATCTAATAAAATATCAATATACAGGGCTACAGAAGAGCCAATCTTAAGGAAAATAAAACCAAATCTGACACGCTGCCATAAGACCAAGTCAGCCAAAGGCCATACGCTCAGTGCAAGAGTCATACGCTCAGGTCAGGCTACGCTCACGTCGAGCTACGCTCAGGTCGAGCTAGGCTCAGGTCGAGCTACGCTCAGGTCAAGCTACGCTCAGGTCGAGCTACGCTCAGGCCAGCGTACGCAAGTCATACGCTTCCAAAAGGCAGTATATGGGGTCCATACGACTCCTCGTCAAGCAAGCGAGCGTATGCGAGTCATACGCCTCCAAAAGGCAGCGTATGGGGTCCATACGACTCCTTGTCAAGCAAGCGAGCGTATGCGAGTCATACGCTCCCAAAAGGCAGCGTATGGGGTCCATACGACTCCTTGTCAAGCAAGCGAGCGTATGCGAGTCATACGCTCCTAAAAGACAGCGTATGGGGCAGACTGCGCTACGCTAAAGAGCGCACACAGCTCAGTGACGCAAGCTAAAAAGCTCGTGCACTGCTCACTGTCTTCTCCAAACAGTATGAACTCTATGGTTGAACCCAAGCTTCAAAAGTCCATAACTTGGTCAAAATAAGTCCAAATCCAACTTTGTAAGTTCTATCTTGGGTGAAATTCAATTCTCTCCAACATAAGAACATCAAAACCCATAAAAATACAACTTAAATAGATCAAAACCATGCAAAACTGAAAATAGAAGAAACTTAGATCTAGAATAATGGAGACTCCAAATCACAAAATGTCAAGTTCTAATATTGATCACCATGGCCTAGTCTAGCTAATGGACAAATAAAAAGTGGTTCTCAAGTGGTGGCAAGGTGCACTTGCCTAAGGGGTGTTGGTGTTGTGTGGAGAAAAGAAGAAGAAGAAGATGAAGAAATAAATGAGAGAATTATGAGGAGAGAGAAAGGTAGGTGGAGATAATAAAGAGGGTGGTTGTGGTAGAAATGAGGAAGGAGCATAGGCTAAGGTGTTCCAATGTAAAATAAACCAAACCAAACCAATCCTTCTCCATAAAATAAACCAAGCCGGGTCGAGAACCAATGTACGAGAAATCCAAAATCTGCTAGTCAAGAAAATAAGATACATGCCAAAATCCAACTTCGAGTATAATTACGAAATACGGGAAACGGGGGTGACACTATGCAGCACCCTTATGCGGCTGGAAACTATGCGACACTATGCAGCACCCTTATACGGCTGAACACTATGCGGCACTATTCATCGTCCCTGCCAAAATCAGCACAGATGAACATAGAAATGGCCAAAAATACTTTTGGCCATAACTTCCTCAAAACAAGTCGAAATCCAACTTTTCAAAGGTCTATTTTGGGTAAAATCGAATTCTCTACAACATGGAACAATCAAAACATGAAAATAATGAAGTTCAATAGATCAAAACCCAAGAAAATCAAAAATAATATAAACTTAGATCTACGAGAAAATATCCATCAAAATGGAAAATGCCAAGTTCTAAAGTATCTTAGAATCAAGTAAGGAAGAGAATGGAACAATAAAACTTGAGATCCATCATGAAGAAATTTTGCACTTGCCTAAGCTCTCTCTCTCTCTCTCTCTTCCTGGTAGGTGTAGAAGTAAATGTAGAGAAGAAGAAGAGTAATGAAGAGAGAGAATGAGGGAATGGGTTAATAAAGGATGATGGTGGTGGTAGGTAGGGGTTCTCCCCTTGGTTCATGATGAACCAAGGCAACCCAAGCCTAGCCGAACCAACCCAAAATAAATCGAGCCAAGCCAAGAGATATGCGATACAAGATAAAATATGTACACGTATTCTAAGATACGTAATACGAACTACAGGCATTACAATCATGTAGAATGTATTATAAACTTTATTTATAATATCTTGGATACATTGTAACCTGTGTTGCTCTAAATAGGACTCAGTTACTCATGTACGAATATCTATTCTTATCAGTCGTTCAGGATATCAGGTGAGTACATTCTCTGATCGTTTCATACTTGCTAGGACTTATTTCATGCTCTAGACTACTTTACTTGATGCTGACACTTGTTATCACAGATTAGTACTATATGGATCTTTTCATGCGATGTTATCCCCTCAGCGGATACATCAGGTATTTTATATTCGTGTACTTTATCATGAGCATCGTGTACTTCTTGTATTCGTGATATTCGTGTACAAATCGTGTGCTCTCATGTACTCTCATGTGGTCACATGATCTTCTTGTGCAAACTAATCATTATGTACGTAACATAACTTGAATAGATCCTTGTGTATTGATTGGGGACGATGGAGTAGAAGTGGTTATGTGATTATTCCTTAGTTTACTCGTATACAAACTCTATAACTTAGTCGTGTACAACATCAAGACGATTACATAACCATCTTGTGTTCTAAATCACTTATAGTCACTTACAGTTCTTACTTTCCATATATATACACACACACATATATATATATATATATATATATATATATATATATATATATATATATATATATATATATATATATCTTGTTTTCCAAATATCTCTCTTACTACTCATGTACATCTCTTACACCACTTCATGTATATTATTCTATTGCTTATTTTACATTTCCTTTCTTGATATGAACTGCGTGAGAGTTATGTATTCGCTCATGTCCTGACTTGACCTGTTAAAAATATTATAGATGATATTGAGGATTTCTAAACAACCTACTATGGAACCCATATAGACGACACTTTTGAGTTGGATCCTCAGGAGAATCCAGCTCTAGCTGAGGACATCATCCCTATTGCCTAGGCTAGATTATTAGTCTACTTATCTTATTTCATTATGATATTTGTGTTTGACTTTTGAGTTGTATTATTCTAGATGTTGAGATGTTAGTGTTGTTTAGACACTTGGACTTATTTTCTTCTGTTTGTACTTCTCTTTGAGATTTCATATATATCTTATCGTGCCTTTTATCCACCTCTAGTTTTGTGATTGAGTTGTATCTTCTGAGATTGTGCTCCATTCGGAGAGTATATTATATTTGTGTTTAGTTTATTTGTGTTTAGTTGTGGTTGTGATCTAGAACAACGTTCTACCGCCGACACTACGGCGTAGGCTGGACGTACCCACTTTTTGTGCCCTGGCCTACACTGGGTACGGATCATGTTAAGCTAGCTAATAGAGACCTCCTCTACACAAGGGGAGTGCAATAAAATTGATTTGGATAAATTTGGAGGTGATTTGATGAAAGGAGGCAAATTTGGGGAAGAAGACAAATTTAGGGCTAGGTTTTCAATGAAAGAGGCAAGAGGGGGCTAATGATTACTTATATAGGTGGGGGGATGCATCCTTGGCCGGCCATGGGTGATTCTAGGGTTAGGGTTAGGTCCAATTTAGTTTAAAGGCCTTCTCAAGTTGTAAATCAAGCCTTTTAGAAAAAGGCCCAAACTAGACTAAGGTTTCATCAAATATTTTGCTTCTAACTTAGTATCTAGATATTTTAGAACTTAGTTAACTAGTTGAATTATACTAACTAAGTTTCTAGGGTCATGATCAACATCTAGATTAGGTAATTCTAAGGTTAGACCTAATATAACACTTAGCACATTATTAATTAAATAAAATTCAAAAATAATCCAATATTCATAAATTACTAAAATATCCTTATTCTGGAAAAGTGATAGTGACACTATGCATAGCTAAAGAGGTTAGCAGGGGCTGCGCATAGATTGGTTATGCATCAGACAACACCTTCATTGTCCCAATATCTTCAGCAACATTGGGGCATGAGGCATGAGCCTTGGAAAGCCAAGTCTTGTGAGACTTCTTTAGCTTTGATGTGCGTGGAGTAGGACTTGAGTTATCCCTCGATAGCATTTCCTCGAAAGTTTATTGGTTGGATTGCACGACCAACGTTCGTTGTATGGTTCCAAGCTTTGCGACGTCGAGTGCGCCACTGCCTTCTCGTTAGAGAAGAAGGTACTGTTCCCTAGCAGAGTCACCATTTTTGTAGATATCATAAAAAGTTTAACAACTTTATTTCAAATTACAAAAAATACAAAACAATCCTAACAATGGAATTCTAAGCACAAGAATCCTGGAAAGTGTGGCGTTGGAGATCAAGTCTACGATGGACCTCTATACTCTGTTGACGATTCGAAAGCAAAGGGTGGAAAACTTGCTAACTCTGGCTTATGGACACAAACATGCAATAAGGAGGCTCAACATTTGGAGCTCGTAATAACACACATAGCTTTCGGTGGTTTGGGAAGCACAAGTCTCCGTTATTTATAACCATTCGCACTGTAATTACTATGCACACATATAACTCAAAAATATATTGTTCTTTTTCCCACACGCAAAAGAATTTTCATGTGCATAGTGTTCATGTAATAACTCTAGCATATGAAGTGGATCTGAACATATGCACACATCATGGTCTACCCGACACGTGGCATGCGTTACAACGATTCAAAAACCTCCATTAATGAGGTTGTTATCAACTGAAATGTATGCACATTAAATATAGATTAAATGCACATAATCTTCTCGTATTCGTAACTATCACTTCCAGCTGCACATGATGACGAGAGAGAACTTCAAGGATTTCATCCTTAACCGTATAGATGCTCGCCGCATAATGTCACATCGTGTTGCTCTGTTGTATACAGATGAAGCATAATGATTACCACTACTAGAGTAAGTCATTTTAGCGACGCCTAAAGACGTCGCTAAACCAGTTTAGCGACGTATTTAGCGACGTCTTCCTCTTGTCGCGAAAACCTTAGTCGACGTTTGGGAAGACGTCACTGATCATTGCCAACACCGACGTTTACCGACGTAAGGATACGTCGGTAATATATCGACGTTTACCGTCGTTTCGTCGATGAAACAGCAACGTTTATGATGTCGCTATACGTCGGTATTCCCTGGAAAAATTATCGACGTTTTTGATGTCGCTATGCGTCGGTATATAGTATCGACGTTTTGTGATGTCGCTATACGTCGATATATCCTAGGAAAATGAGGTAAAATCCTGGGATATTTACCGACGTATAGCGATATTTACCGACGCATACCGATGAAACAGACGTCGCTATACGTCGGTAGCCTGGCAATATATGCCAGTTTAGCGACGTCTACCGACGCAATGTGCCGTCGGAAAGCATCGGTAAATGTCGGTAGACGTCGCTAAATTTGAAAAAAAAATTGCAGTATGCAGTTTTCTCCACAGAATTATTTTCTCCCTATAGTTAATCTGAAACACAATGTACAAGCACATTTTATCCCTGGGTTTGCCGACCCCTTCGGTGGAACAACAACACCGTTAAATTAACATCCAAATGAAACGAATAACAACATAAAATAACCAAAGTCCACACAAAATATATAAACCAATATCCAAATTGTCATGGGTCTACACAATCAATTACCAATGTATCTATGCAACCAACAAACAAGTGTCACAAACAAATACAAAGAAAAACAAGTACTCAAACACTCAATACAAACAGTCCTAACTCGGACTACTGGGGATCTAGAGCAGGAGGGGGCACGCCGCGACGAAGGGCTAAGAAAAGCTCATAGTCCTCCTGTGAAATCGACACCGATGAAGGAGGTAGTGACGTCGATGGAGTCGGTGCCGATGAAGAAGGCAGTGGCACCGGCGGAGTCGACGACGATGAAGGCGCACCCGAAGGACGATAACGCTCCAACGCTGCAAGTCGTTGGTGGTATGAATCCATGGTAGATAACATTCTATCACTGTTATCAGCCACCGAATCCTGCACCAATCTCAACCTCTAGCCCATGGTCATCTGTGATGCCTGCAGATCCAATACGCTGCGCTCCGTCGATGCTCTAAGATCGGTGATACTCCGCTCTGTCCGCTTAGTCACATGCCGGAGCTCCATAATGCTGCGGTCGAGCGCATCCAATCGTGCTATAAGCGCAGGCTCATCCGACTGGTCCTAAATCCGTCATAGCAGCTCGTCCCGGAGAGACTTCATTATCTGGTAGACTCGGGCAGACTCCTGGGACGGCTGTAGACCATGCACACTAGCGGGGGATGCCCTAAAGGACTGGCTCGCAACTAGAGCACCATAGGATTTCGTACCATAGTACGTACCCCTACGGAGGCCACCAGCGGCGGGTCATCCACAGCTCGTCCGTCGACGGAGCTTGAGTGGGCTGCGAGGAAGTGCCGGCAGGTGCACTAGCAGTCACCCGGTCCCGAAGCCTCTGATACTCGGCCTAGAAAGTATGGATAGTACTCTATGATTTCTAATTTCTAATTAATTACTTATTATTACTAACTACATGAATATTTATTTGCATGCATATTTACTAAGTTATATTAAAATTAATACGAAGTATTATAATTAACAAATAGTATTGTAATACTTACATAGGCAAGCTGGGCCCTCTCATCAATAAGGCCTTCGCCCTTCCGATATGTGGCCAGGAAGACGGTCACCATGTCGGCGTTACCGACCTTCCTTACCTGTAATTAAATATATTATCTTAGTAATAATTTATCGAATTCGCATTAAAATAATATTTCTGAAAGAAAAATACATAGCAGACGACGGAAATGTTCCGTCATCGGAATTGACCCACCGTACCACTTCGAGGCATGCTGCCTAGCCGCCTTGGCCTTCTCGGACTTTTTCTTGTACCTTGGCTCGTTGAATCGAGCCTTCATCGCATCCCACTGATCAGGGGTGATCCAACCTTGGATCGGCTTTCCGGCACGATCACGAGCCTTCTGATCATTGATAGCGTCGCGGATCAGCTTTGCAGTGACAGCAGAAAACATCCCCTCGATCAGCTCGGCCCGGTACGGTAGATAGAAAAATATATCCTAGAAGAGTACGCAAACCAAATATTTTTTAGTAATATATAATATGCATAAATCAAATGATTCATGTTAAAAGCAAATCTATTTTAACCTTGAAGCGCGCAAACCAGTAGGCCTTCCTATCGTCCGGAGCATCCGAGTAGTTTATCCAAGGACCCCCATAATTTTGTCTCAGGAGCTGGCCTAGGCATCTCTGTACCAACGGGGGACGATATCTATACAGACATATTATATTAATGAGAAAAGTTAATTTATGATAAACACGAAAAAAATGATAAACCAAAATACTTACTTTGTACTGTCGGCCCAGATCTCTGTCCTCGTCTCCTCCGGAGGTGCGCAGGCATCATCTGCTTGATACTGGTCGGCCGTCGGTGTAGCCTCCTCCATCTGCTCATCTGTCTCCATCGTCGTATCAGTAGGAGGAACGCTACTCTCGGGAGCAGTCTCAGGCCTGAAACTACTCATCCCAGGAGATACGCTACGTAGCATCGTGGCGGGCGGCGCTACTGTCCGATACACAGGAGTACTGGGCGACGAGGATCCAGAGCCGGTACCAGTAGGAGGTACCGAAGAAGAATCCCGTCCTCTAGCAGTACCACCAGTAGGTACCGAAGGAGTACCCTGTCCTCTGCCAGTATCAGTACCCCGTACCCCATGTCGGGAAATATGAAACGATCTATGACGACCTGTCATGCCTGATAACAACATATGATGAGATACAACAAAGACAACAAATAATAGAGACTAGAAATATGAAAGTGCAACAAAGACAAGATAATAATCAAGACAACATATGATGATACATTTTACAAGAAACATCTAAGTCTAGATAGTATATTTTACAATAAACATCTAAGTTCAGATAGTACATTCAGATAATAACCAAGACTAGATAATAACCAACTCTACATAATAAGAAAATGAAAGTACATCTCTCTCAATCATCTTCAGCTTTTTCGTCAACATCAAAAGTATCACTAGCTTTAGTCTTGCATACTGCCCACCAGTCAGACTTCGTTGCTCCCCGTCTCGGATAAGCTGTGAAGTATACGAGCTGAGCTTGAGTTGCTAGGACAAATGGTTCGTAGCCTTGATATATACGCTTGTAGTTTATATCCACAAGACCATGCTTGTCAATTTTTCAACCTTGGTTTTCAGTCGGATCGAACCATTCACACTTGAACAACACGATCTTTGCAGGTTCTCTGTCATAATTATACGTCAACTCCACAATCTCTCGTAAGATGCCAAAGAAATTATTTTCTGGATCGACGTCTTCGTAGTTCGAAGATTTGATACACAAACAACTATTTTTCGTGGAATCAAGATCCAGGAAGCTGTCATTGATCGGAGCATTTGTCAACTTGAACCAAAAGCCATTGACACAGTAACTTGGCCATATTTTAACAAAAGTAATTGGTCCCTTGGCAAGAGTTCTAATTAATTTAATCTCGGGTAAAATTAGACGATCGACCTGAATATCAAAGAAGAGATAGTAAGTTATTTATTGTGCAGTTGCATTAAAAAAGGCCAGTAATTACCGGGGTACTTACATATTCGCTCAACCAAGAAGGAAAATGACGTCTCATTTCTTGTTCTAATGCTTCGTCTGTTAGGTAGGGTCTAACCGACCTCAACTCAGCATTATATGTGCTGAAAAACAACGAAGCAACCGCCGATTAGTACAATAATATTAGCTTATACTATTACATTGAGATGACGTAAACTCATCATTAATTACTTACCCCTCTAGCTTTTCCACTTCATCCTCGTCGCAATTGAGTAATACATACAACTGAGCAGCCCTTAGCTCTTCGTCATTCAAATATCTCTTCTTCATTTTCTCCGAAGGCTTTTCGGACACATTGAATACTTTCAGTATTCCATCATTAGATTCTTGATAACCGTCGTTGTTTCTCGAAGTCCTCGTTCTATTCGTAGCAACATGAGGTTTGAAATACGTCGAGCAGAAATTTGTAATCTTCTCGAGAATATAGGCTTCACAAATAGAACCCTCGACCCGAGACTTGTTTTTCACCTTCCTCTTTAGGTGGTTCAAATGTAGCTCAAACGGGTACATCCACCGATAACCAACAGGCCCACCAACACATGCCTCGTAGGAAAGATGAATTGGCAAATGCTCCATGGAGTCGAAGAATCCAGGAGAAAATACCTTCTCGAGCTTGCACAGTGTTACCGTAATATCGTTCTCCTGCTTTTTCTAGACTATCAACGAGCAACTTACTAGAACAAAGATGTCTGAAGAATATGCTAAGCTCGGTCAATGGATCCCAAACAACCGGGGGTAAGAATTCTCGAAATGCAATCAAAATTAACCTCTCCATGAATACGTGACAATCATGGCTCTTCATACATGTCAGTTTGCTCTCCTTGAGGTCGATGCATCTTCTCAAGTTTGAAACATACCCGTCTGAAAATTTTAGACCTTAAATCCACCTACAAAGTCTCACTTTATCCTCTTTCTCTAGTGAGAAAATTGTCCTTACTAATGATGCTCTTAGGTAACATATTTAACAGATGAGATTTTCATGTTACACTTACGCATTTGTAGCTATAAACTGCTTGAACAACAACATATAGGTATGGAAATCGGTATCGGACTATTCCTATGAGTATTGGTATCAGCGATATCGGTAGTAGACTTACTAGCTAGGGTTTTGGTCAAACTCTAGTCCACAAGTTCAATTAGCCTATTGGCTTCATTTCTAGGTAATCCTATAGATATCTCAGGGTATAAGCTAAGGTACACTAGGTCAAGCACATATGTATACCATATATATACAATAACATATATATATATATATATATATATATATATATATATATATATATATATATATATATATATGTTGGCCCAATGGTTGTATCATATTTTTGAATATGGTTAATATGTTAATTTTTAGCATTTCATTATTACTAATCTTTATAATATCGCTATAGCATTTCTACTTATACTTATACCTTTGGTGATATGTGTCTATTGGTTTACATATTAGTGATATGATCTTTCTATCTTAAAGTTAATCGGGTTGCCAAAATCAAAACTATGTTTTTGATTGTGGTTATTCAATTAAGTTTAATCAATATGATATCACTAACATTTATGCTATCACCTTAGCACTTATACTTAAACTCAGCATTGTCCTAATGTGCATTAAACTTATCATACTTGCTACTATGTATATTACTTTGTTCTTCTAACATGTACATGTAGAAAAGCAATAAGCAAGATCAATGTGGACATATGTAATGAAGAAATTATGGTGGGCCACAGACGACGGATCCCACAAGATTTCTCTGAACCACCCGACGATATCTCCGGAGCCACGCACTCGGGGGTTTCGCTGCCTGGTCAGCGGACGGGGGTCGAGGGGGCAGCGCCCCTCGTCGGGGGTTCGGGGGCGAAGCCCCCAAAAGGTATCCAGTTTTCACAAACTGGATATCTTTGGACAGCTACCGCCAAGGAAAAAAGCCAGCACCTATCAAAGGAAGAAGCCAAGCCATGCCATCATCATTTCAAGACTCTGAAGAAGCCTGCACCTGCCTAAATATATCTGGAGTCTGTAATGAGTTTTAGGAATAATTGTAAACACAAGAAATGGATGACAAAATCGAAAGCTAGGGCAGAAACTAGCCCAGGATCATTTTCGGATAAAAACTGGCATACCGACGGTATACCGGTCTATACCGACGGTATACCGATCTATACCGACGGTATACCGATTTTGTTCACAGAAAGTTTTCTGTCTACAAAATCGGCATACCGACGGTATACCGGTTTATACCGACGGTATACCGGTTTAGTAACGTTGAAATTCCAATGGTCGAATTTCGAGCATTTAATGATCCCAACGGCTATATTTCTAGCCGTTGTAATTCCAGACCGGCATACCGACGGTATAGCGGTCGCTGTCTGAAAAGTTGCCTTTGAGCTCTTTTTAATGCTTTGGTTGTAAATAGCCTTGAACCCCTTCATTCAAGGTTGATGCTTTGAGCCTAAAAATTTCTAAAACTATAAAAGCCTATCCACAAACAACTCTACAAAGCTTTTATTTGCCATCCACAAATTGTGTTAGAGTTATTGAGTTGAAAAGTAAGATCTTCATCTTATTGTATAAGGAGATCAAAACCTATTGTGAAAGGTTGAAGTTGGAGAGTCTTCGTATCCAAACTCTCGGTTGAAGTTGGAGAGTCTTCGTATCCAAACTCTCGGTTGAAGTCGGAGAGGCCTTCGGATTAAAGCTCTCGTGTAAGAAGTTGGCGAGTTCTTCGGATCCAAACTCGTGTGTAACTATTTACTCAAATAATGGATTAAAGCCGGAGAGAGTTTCGGGATTGGAGTGCCTCTTGGGAGGATACCAGGATATATCGTGTGTCGGTATTGTTATTGCTTCTTCTCTTGCACTTATTTTTTAAATTGTCCATTAGCTGGTGCTAAGTGCTTGATTAGTTAGTTTGACCCTATTCACCCCCCCTCTAGGGTTCCTACAATATATATATATATATATATATATATATATATATATATATATATATATATATATATATATATATATATATATATATATATCCTCTCATAAATATAGTATAACTCATATCCCAACATACCCTCTCATATATGCAAGCCTACTTATATACATAACTCAACTGAACCTATCTCAGAAAACTAAACCAAGGCAAACATCCATATGTATCAATGCATATGCTAACCCACACATAACATGAAATCTGAACTCACTGCACTTAGACAACACACGCATGAGAAAATACCTACATATACATCATCCTATATATGACAGTAAACAATACCTACATATACTATATTTATGAAACTGTAAACCCAAATTTATCCCAAACTGGTATGTAAACCCACAAACTGAACTGAACTACAACCCAAGCTAACTCAGAGACTCACAAACTCAACCTGGGAATCAAACTCAAAAGCAAACCCTAACTCAAAACTCACCCAAACTCCTAAATAACATACAACATTCAATTATATAGCCTATTTATATAAATACATACATATACATATATATGTTTAATATCACCAATACAGAAATAATGTAAGAATCGTATCAGTCATGATCAGGACTAACATTTAGGTTAGGGTTTACCTAGTCGAGGCCGGAGGAGCGGGTCGTCGAGGGGGCAGGGGGTCGCCGGTGGGGAGCTGGAGATGAGGGTGAGCGGGGTCGCCGGTGGGAGCAGGGTCACCGAGCGGGGTCGCGGAGGGTCGGGGGCCGAGGGGGGAGGGTCGCCGAGGGGGGAGGGGGTCGCTGGAGGCCGAGGGGCGAGGGTCGCCGAGGGGGAGCGCGCTTTCGTTTGGGAAAATTTCGATCGAAAAATAATGGGGTGGAATAAAAACTGAAAGCCCTATATTTTCAATTTAGCGACGTCACACCTATACGTCGGTAAATATCGCTAATATTAATGAAATTAGCAACGTTATAGTAGTTACGTCGGTAAACGTCGCTAATATTAGTGATATTAGCGACGTTCGCCGACTTATCCGTGACGTATGTTTTCTTATACACAAAAAAGTCGTAAAACGTCGCCGATCGTCGGTAATAGTGACGTATTGCGACGTTTATAGAATACGTCGCTAATTTCTTAAACATTAGCGACGTTTTAATAAAACGTTCGCTAATATGACTTATTCTAGTAGTGTACGCTGACGCAAGTGATGACGTTTTGTATGTAATCGTCGTCTGCACGCATTACAAAGCGGTACAGCTTTTAATGCATTGTAAGACCGGATTATGCGGTTAACCTATATCCGTCTAGGCTTTTGTCGTATGATCTATTGTCTATGCTTCCTCAGAATCATTGTCTTCGGCGCATAGCTTCTAGCGCATAGCGCATGAACTTCTTTTGAAGATTACCAAAGTTTACTGACTTTGGTCTTTAGTGCGCATAGGGTTAGGTGCATAATAAAGGCGTATTCAGTCTGTGGAATAAGTAGCTCGACGCATAGCTATCATGCTCATGAACATGGAATTTTGCATGCTTCTACAAGTTTAAAACTGAATGCACAATTTTTGCAATCTGTGCGCGATCAGCGCAATTAGCACAGCCCGTGCATACGCACATATGCACTTACTCACATACTCGCATAAGCAAATACATGCAAAGCCGCATATTCGTATAGTCGCCCATGCCGCTCATGTCGTGCATATGCGTACAACGCACTCGTGCACCTGTTGCAATCATGTAGCAACCATGTAGGCAACAACGTAGGCAACTTGCGCATAAAACGAGTGCAGGAGCGCAATAATGTGCACAAGCGCCATCTTGCGTCCGTTGCGTACGTACGAAGTGCGCCATCAAAGCGTCACTATGCGCCTTTCGCCCTTCGCCTAAGTCCGAGCCGCTAATCCCCTTCAGGTCGCTCAGCCTCACCACCTTCAGCTTTCCCCTCTCCATCATCTCCCCGTGCTCCACCTGCACCACGGACATCTACCTATGCAAACCCCCATGCGGACGGCCGGCTTGTTTGCATCCCGGACCGTGGACAGAACACGACCAACGACCTTTTAACTGTGTCCACAACCTCGACCGGGGGTCGACGACCTCGACCGCCTCGACAACCTCGACCCCTCATGATGACCTCCGGGAGACTGGGGGTCGACTGGTCCCTCCTCGAAGATGTTTGGATCCACCTTTGGAAGGGATACAACTTGACACGTTTAGGTGGCACGCAATTGGACCCGAACGGCTATGGACACAGAAAAATATTTTCTAAAAATATTTTACCAAACAAAATCTTCATCTTTTTGTTTTTAAAATTATTTTTAAAATAAAAGTAACCAAACGTGAAGCTTAAAATTTTATACTAAAAAAATAACTTTATAACTTATATCCAGTAAACTATTTTCAGAATAAAATTTTGGAAAACATATGCAAACGGACCAAACGGATCCTTAATAATGGTAAAGTGTCGGTCCATTTTCCTCCGATCAAAACAGGGAAGAGGGAGGACATGTAAAGAACATTGGAAGCAGCTCCCCGGAGCAGTTGGAATACAGGAGGAAATTCCGGACCCCTAAACTTTCAAGTATCCTGTTACAGTCATCCACGGTCAACGTGTCCGTCACACACGTAGTCGGTGCATCCACGTGCACCATGCTCTTCTCGCACTCACATCCTCACCCGCTACCAACCAACAGGGACCACCGACGTCCCACGTCGGCAACGGCTAAATTTTCATCGGTCAGCGCCACTGAATTCTGCCACGTGGAGAACAAGCGGGGTTCTAACTGCGGACGCGAAGGCGCGATTCCAATTGGGTTGTGGGTGCTCGGACAGGTCCGTTTGGATCACGCCGTTTGCGAGTATATAAGAGTGTCCTCTCTCTCTCTCTGCCCTATTGTTATTGTTATATATTCTCTAAGAATTTGTACCAATTCTTTTGCGTGTGTGAGCGGGAACGCGCGAGTGAGTGAGCTCCGGAGGATGGCGAGCAGCGGGGACACAGCGACTCCGGAGAAGGTTCCAGTGTCCGACACGGAGGTCGTGTCAGTAGACCTACCGGCACCCGACGGATGGAGGAAGAAGGTTCGATATCGACTCTTTCTAGCTTGAATTCTATGTTTTCTTGTGTTCTTAGCTTGATTATTAGTTATAATTGCAGTATTTTCTGGTTCCGAGCTTTAATCGTTTGTTTGTTTGAGCTCCGATGCATAGGGTTTGTTTGCGGTTGATAGTAGTTGTGAATTAGGTATAGCTAGGGTTTGTTTCCGAGCTTACTAGAATTTGATGGTTTGCGTGGTTTCTGGGTGAAATTTGGGGACCAGGTTTTGGGAATGAGTACATTTTTGTTCACCCCCCAATATATATATATATATATATATATATATATATATATATATATATATATATATATATATTTGTGTGCGTGTGTGTGTGTGTGGTGGTGGGGAGGGGGGGAGGGGGGGGGGGGGGGTGTTGTTGACAAAAATTACTGCAGGGTTGGGGTTCTGAGAGAAATAGTTGTAATTAAAAATATTAGTAAAAGAAAGTCTTCTTCTTATTGTATTATTACTTGTTCTTATAATCTCGATACCTATTCCCAACATTTCGAAATGCCAACAAGTATCTTACAGGAACTCATGATCATGAGTTCTTAATTTTAAACTCGGCCATTAATTAGCTCATCTTCGTATCAGGATCTATACTTTGGACAATGTTGCCAACATTTTAAATGTGTCCCTAAGAATAGGGAGTTTCAATGCCACAACTCTCCTACTGATAAGGATATCGTACTGCACGAACGAGATTTTCAACGCGTGAACTGGCACATGAAGCGTCTCGGACAGGACCCAACATTGCTATTGTGGATTTGAGTTGATATGTTAGCATTAGGTTTATTTTAGTCCCACATTACTTATGGGGGAGTTGATTTCTTTTATTTGTATTTATAGTCCCACATTGCATGTGGGTTAGTATGTTGCTCTTTCGTATGCTATATAGGCTTGCTCTATTAATATTGGAACATCAAAAGATAATGAATGAAATATTGTGAGAAAAAATTTTCTTGCGATCTATTTTTTTTGAGGTTTTTGTGTAAAACCTAATCTCCCCCGGGTATGTGAAACCCTAGGGTAATCGTCCGTCGAGCGTCCCGACTCTCTCCTCTCTCCAATTCCTCCGCAAAGTCGTCTGCCACCCGATCCAGGAGGTACCAACAGCTCCTTGTTGTCATGCCTCCCGTCCCGCCCTCCTCCGTCGTGCAATAGGTCGTTCCTATCTAAAGTTATACAAGATACATGTGTACCTTTCCAACTCTTCTAGTATTTGTGAAACTACCACTGCTAGCATAAGGATGTCTTTAATCTTTTCAACATTCATGACTATCATTATTTTTTATTATGAGCGAGCGAATCTGCTTGATAATAGGATTTATATGTGCTAAATCGAATATTAAATCAAGAAACTAAATTAGAGTACAACTTCATTACATTAATTTTTTGACGTGCAATGAATACAAGATTGTAATATTTTATTGTGCTTATAAAGAACTATTGGGATCTCGGCCTTGAAACCTTAAAATTCTTTTGCTTAGTTAGTCGTTCTTTATAACGTATCATTGGTTCTTGCTCACTCTGTTGATTTAGACAACCTGCGTAACATAGAGACGTATGTTAGAATTAATCAAAACATGTATTACATCAACTTTTGTATCAGAGCATGGTTTGTGCATTTAGATCATTCTGCATAAAAGGACAAAATCTCTACAAGATATGGTTGGAATTTCATCACATATCCATAGTCCCAAAACAACAGATTGAACTAAATTTAAAATTTATTTAGGCATTGGCCTTAAGGATTTCTTGTGGCAGTAACTCGGGGTTGCCGACCATACGAAGCTCATTAGGACTTTGAAGGAAATGGTTGTGGTGTGATCTAATACTAGTGAGTCTCGTGCCACTGGAGAGGTCCATTCACTCGATTCGAAAAAGTTTAGGAGCTAATTAAAAAAAGAGAAATTTTGAGTGACACCCCACTTTATTTTACCATATTTAAGGTGCACCCCACAAGTTTGCACAAATGTAAGTTACCCCCCACTTTTGACGGATTCCGTCCTTCTTTAACGGTCAACTCCTTTGACCCTTTTTTTTTGACGAAAATGCCCTCTTCTCTACCCCGAGCCCCCTGTGCGCGTGCCTCCGCAGGCTGCCGCCCACGCCCCGGCCCACCCCCGCGTCCCCCTCCGCCTCCCCTCCCCCACCCCCAACCCCCCCCCCCACCCCCCACCCCCCACCCCCCCCGTGCTGCCCGCCGTGACGTCGCTGTTGCCGCCGCCGCTATTTCCAGAGCTTGGTCTGCAAACTCCTTGAACCTGTGCTCCAGGCACTGCTTGTAGTGTTCCTTGGTTAGGCCCTCCACTTTGTCCATGAACTCGTGTGATATTCCCATGGTTCAGAAGCTAGTTGGGATAACAAGAAATTTATCAGTGTTGGTTCTTTTGTTAGACAAAGGAAAGTAGAAGAAAAATAATATTTATAACTCCAATCCGATTGAAGCTAGCCGACATGTACAATTCCGTCGATGAGCCGCTTCTTCTTCTTCGATGAGCCGATTATACAATTAACCCCAATCCCATGGTTCAGATTAGGTTTCTATCAGTGTTGGTTCAGAATTGTATAGATTTTGGGTTTAAAACCCCAATCAACTGCTCTTTTTCAAGAGAGAAGAAGCGGCTCATCAAAAAAATTGGAAGAGAAAAGAGCTCAAAGACGAAAGAGTCAGTAAGAGCGATTGAAGCTAGCCGACGTGTACAATTCCGTCGCCGTCGCCGGAGACGGGGGGGGAGGGGTGGGGGGGGGTGGGGTGGGGGTGGAGGGGGAAGAGGAAAGAAGAAAGAGGAAGGAGCAAGGGTATTTTCGTCTAAGAATTTTTTTTTGACGGTTACCGTCCAAAGTGGGGGATAACTTACATTTGTGCAAACTTGTGGGGTGCATCTTAAATATGGTAAAATAAAGTGGGGTGCCACTCAAAATTTCTCTTAAAAAAATGCATTCTAGGTTTTATCATTTTACTTAATTAAAAAAGAGTTGCATTATAGGGTTTAGTATTTCATTTCATTTAATTAAAATAAATTCGTATTTGCATTAACAACAATCATTTAGGTTTAAGTAGTGCATGCCTACACGATTTGGTCATTCATATTTGTTAGGCGAATTTACTATGGATAGTATGAATCCCTAGTTAGTTAGGAAGTTAGAGGCGCTAATTGGACAAATGGGTATCATTGGTCAAGAATGTAGGGCTACCAGCAAAGTCTTAATTGAATTTCAAAACGAACGCAAGATAGGTTTACTAGAATTAAAAGAGCACGTAGTCGTACCCCATAGGAAAATAACATAGTGAGAATGCGTAGTCAGACACCTCATAGGGATGAGTATGACTATCAAACTGATTACGACCATGGGGTTTCTCATTCCCTATAACGAAATCAAAACCATCGACCACAACAATATGACCCTGACGAGCAATATTTGAGGAATATCAAAGTTGAGACGTCGACCTTTGACGTCAAACTCAACCCACAATACTTTTTGGATTGGCTCAAAGGTATGGACCGTTACTTCAAGTAGTATACCTTGACCGAGAGGAGAAGTAAAATTTGTTGTTATGAGATTGACTGGCCAAGTTAGTCAATATTAGTCTAATGTCGAATACTTAAGGGAAATAAGAGGTGAGTTGTCCGTGAGAACTTGGGCTGAAATGAAATACCAATTAAAAGAGTATCTCCCTCCCTCTTATTACCCCTGTTTACTAGATCAGCGGAATCTCCTATGCCAAGGAAATATGTCGGCTAAAGAGTATGTAGCAAAATTTGATGAGTTCATAATAAAGGTGTAGTACTATTGAAAGTGAGCTCTTAAACAAATTCTATCTAGGTTTAGAATTGGCTTGTGAACAGATTTGAAAACTGAGTTGTTCGTGCGAGACATTGACACGCTAGAGAGAGCTTATGTCATAGTTCAAGATCTAGACGAATCTAAACCATATTCGAGTTTTAGGAGTCAAGATTTTCATTAACAAGCTTCACGATCATCAACAAACCAAAAGCCTAATCAAACTATTTCCATCCTAGGCCTAGGTAAATACGAAGGGCAAGAGTGTTGAGAAAGAGTACGTTCAGCACATTGATGAAAACACAGAATACCTCGAGGAAGAAAATGATGTTGTCTTAGGTTACATAGGGTCTCCTACATTAGCACATTAGCTGCTGTAAGGTACACCTTGGACCAACCTAAGGTTAGCGATGACTAGAAACGTCACATGATCTTTCACACTTTTATAAAGATTAGAAATAAGAACTGCAAGGTAATTATAGATAGTGACAGTTGCATTAATGCTATTTCTGCTTCTACAATATCTAAAATGAACCTTAAAGCAATTCCACTTTCTAGTCCTTATAAGGTGTTTTGGATCAACGAGACCGTCTAAGTCCAAGAAAGATGCCTTGTTTCGCTTCAATTTTCAATCTATAAATAGAAGATTTGGTGTGATGTCTTGCACATAGACGTAGGTCAAATCATCCTTGGGAGACCATGGTTATATGATAATAATGTTTATACCTTCGCTCGTTCGAACATGGTGATGTTTGAACATGATGGTAAGAAAATCAAGATTCACCCAGTACAACTGAAAACTAATCATCAGCAACCAAGTCAAAATAAGTAACCCATGGGGTTGAATTTAATTAGTACGAAGGAAGTGGCTCGTGAAAATACCAAGGGGAGCAAGGTTGAATTTAATTAGTAAATGGATGTTTTCCTAGTTATGCATATATTCGAAGGAATTGAAGTGTATCGAAGATTGATAAATGTTGACTAAAGAGATATTATACCTAGACGAATAATGATTGTGTAGCATGATGAATCGTTGAATTATATTGTCTTGATGGATTCTAGCTTATAGAATATTGATGGATTGAATGATAGTATTGAAGTTTCTATGACTTGGTTAGATGAACCTGAGCATGTCATGAATGGATATTAGTTGAATCAGGCTTAGTGAATGTTGGAATTTCATGTGATTGATGTAATAGATTTGGAGTGATGAAATTGATAGATTACGGGATTTTTGAGTCGACCTATAAATTGGTTGGATATGTAGGTTTGAAATAATTGATGACTACAAGAATGTCTTGACTTGTGGATTGATTTTAAGTTGGTCTTAACTATACTAGTAAATTGGATGTATGGATTGAGTACGAGTTGGATTGGAAGTGAAAGTAAGTTATGATTGGTGGATTGGTGATTGAAATTGGTAACTTGTGATTGATGATTTAGATTATGACTTGGGATTGGTGACTGAGATTTACGCATTTAGATTGGTGGGTTTATTGAACGGATTTAGGTTTTTGACTGTAAGAGTTGTTTGGATTGATGTCGTCGATCATGATATACTTGAGGATGATTGTTGGATGAATTTACCCTAGGAGAAGTCTTAGCTAGATAGACTTCGACCTTTGGATTTTGATGATGCTAATGTTAGCGGGCTGGTCTGAGTTGGTTTATTAGGTATCTTGAGTTAGAGGAGTTTATCATAAGTTTGGGTAAAATTCTTTAGATTGCTGGATAAGATTTAACCCTAGGATTGGAATTTGTGCAGCGATTCTGGTTGTTTTATAGGAGATGAGTTATCAAGATGTTTGAGTGCGCCCTGTGACTTAGCTAGCCTAGTTGTTAGACAGACGTCCCAACGTTGAGCGTTAGGGATCGAATATGATAACCTTAGAAGAGTTGCCTAGATAGATTGCGTTAGAATAGAGCTGAGGTAACGATCGTATCGTCTTAAGGAATTTGTTGAAGGATTAGGTTTTCGTTCATAGAATAGATCGAGTTTTGATGGTTCAATATTTCTTGATTTAGGTAAAAGATGAGTGAGGAGTATTTTTTTTGATATGTTGGCAAGCTAGCGATGAATTAAGATTGACCTTAAGAATTAAACGATGACTTTATATTTAGCTGAAATTGGACGATGTCAACAGAGGTTAGGATTATGTTTGGAAGAATACGATTGATGTGTGCATAGTAAGTGTTTCGAATTTTGTTAGTTTTCTTGGATTGAGAAATTCTTGGAAGATAGTAATTTTTGAGATAATGAGATTCTTTTACAATTGAGTATTGTATATAATTGTGATTGAGATTTGGATGCAGCCAAGTTTGAGTATTTGGTTGATAATTAAATTTGATGTCTTGAGGACAATTTGGATCGCTTGAGGTGCAACACTTGAAATTTGAATGGAGATATCGTTTGGTTTCGGGATACGTTCTATTTGATTCACAATAGAATAGTGTAGTGCTTGGATAAGTTTACCTTAGTCTGGTTTCGGTTCTTGGGTGTTGGTGTCTGCAGCTTTGGTTTACTAGTGATATCTAGCGTAATGAGTTAAAAAGTGCGGTTCTGTGCGAAACACGTTGTTGATGGAGGCAGAGATGTTGGTGAAGCTTTGGATATGGTTGGATTGAGTTCAGTGGTGGTATAAGTTGTTCAATGGATTTGGCTAAGGTGTGATGGAGCTTGCATTTTATTAAGGAAATGAATAAGTTATGTTTAAATGATCTTTGAAGTTATGCAAGGCGTATTCATGTTGGACAAGTAGAAGATGCTTCATGGAGTTTATTGAGTTCATTTGTTTGAGTATTTTGGTACAGCTATAGATTAAGAGAAGTCGTAGGCACAAGTGGAGAGTTGTTGCGGGTGTATTTGTTGTGTGCTGAAGGATTTTCTTAAGTGTTGCTCAGGTATGAAAGGTGATTCATGATTGTTCTAGACGTTGATCTACGTGTATTGGTGGTCATTCAGTAGTTGAATCGGTAAAAGTTTGAATCAGAGATTGATTAATGACTTCTCTTCATTGGTCACTTGATGTGGAGGGAGGAGTTTATTTTGTTTAGGTTTCAAGGAATTTTTTTTTCTGAGTGATGTATCATGTAATGTCCTGCTCCGCACGGTGTATTGGACTAGTTTGTTGGCTCAAAGGCCTGATTAGACTTGCGTTTATGTAGAGGAATCATTTAGAGATCTATGTGATCGGTGTTATGTCTCACTCCGTGCGGTGGAATTGTGTTGATTTCTTGGTTTGAATAGAATAGTTTGATTTGACTAGGTTGATTTGATTGTGTTGTGCGAGATATCGTAGGATTTGAGCGGGGATGCAGACTGGCTTAATTTGGTCAAACTGGTTGGTTTATAGAGCAAAACTCATCTGTATAGTTGTACCGATTAAGAAGTTCGTGCATCACATCAAATCCTCTATCGGAGGCGTTATGTATCTGTTCGGTCGAGGCAAATAGACATTTATTTATGGTAGGTGATTTTGATCATTATCTTCTTTACCTTCACGCTTAAATAAATTGATCTTTGCATGTCTTCGTTGTTATGTTCTATGAGTTTTGTTAATGCTAATAAAAAGAACCAAGATAAAAGAGATTAATATGATTGTTGTCAACTTGTTGTATGTGAAACATATTGTTGTTATGTATTTGGTTGTATATCTTATTGTTTGGTGCCATGGAAAGGTGTTGATGTGGTACGGTACCACAGAATTGTCGAGTTGTAGTATGGTATCACGGTATGTTTGGGACTAATGGATCGTTAATCGGAACATTGAATGGAAGTGTGGATATCGCGATTATGATCCGAGTATCATCTGTTATACGAGTAGATAGTTGTATTGCTTTGTTTCAGTTTTTGTACCATGTATATATTTTTGTAGTTAACTGTTCACGTATTTGCGTGATCAATAGACAACTTATGCACAATGTTTGATTTTTTTCGAATGGTTGTCGAAGTACCGAAACCGATTCGTCCTAGGAGAAATTATGTGGAACGTATTTCACGCACGGTGTATTGTAGAACCTTCAATAGGGCTAGCTACCCGGACTGGAACGACGCGTCGCAATACGGGTATTTCGTAACTTTCGGTGGAGCTGGCTACCTGAACGCGAAGGATTTTCGTCTTACCAGAAAAATAGTCCAAGATGGCTTGTAGTGCCAGAGACCTTCATATATTTAGGTTGTATGCTAATGTCATCTGCTTGTAGGCTTAACGAGTTGGTCATAATGACGGGTTATATATTGTGAAGGCTAACGAATGTCTTATACATAGACATATTGTGACACCTTTATATATTTTGATTGTTATCATCAGTGTTCTAAATAGCTCTTGAGACGGCCGCCTAGGTGGTAGGCGGTCTCTCTCCGCACTTATGAGGTACGCGGTGGAGTAGGCGGCAAACGGAGGTTTGGCGGCATAGGCGGAGGTGAGGCAGCATAGGCGGACGCCTAAGCGGAGCAATACCTAACATGATGTTTTGCCAAAAGGTTTGGCAAGCATTATGGGCCTATGGTTCTCTTTTACAAAACTAAAATTTTATAAATATTCATTCTACAACTTAGTTATATATAGAACACTCTTAAAATATGCATATTATGCAAACATAATGGTATGTAGAAAATGTCCAAAATGTATCTACCGCCTAGGCAACTTAGGCGGTAGGCGAACTTTCTCCGCCGCGCACCCGCCTACCGCCGTTTAGAACCTTGGTTATCATTGTAAAGCATGAAAATGTAGTAAGTATTGGGTAAGATCAACTTTGATGACCGATACTTTTATGCTTGGAGACATATACATGTTTATGAATTGTTAACTGATCCTAAGACAAGATTAGAAAGATCACATAATATTTGTTTAGTGAGTTGGTTTAGGGCCACTCACCAGTGCATTTTTCAATGTGCTGACATTCCAACTCCATAGGTGGATTAGCTGCTTGGGTGTGATGAGGTGTTGGAGCTTGGTTGACAACTTGAAGTTGTTCGGCTGAAGATGCTTTCTTTTTGTTTATAAAGGACAATTTATGGAACAATGCTAATTGTATTAGTTTCATGAGTTGTAAACCTTGTGGCATCGTTTATTGTATTGAGATCCTATATTATAATAAGTTGTTCTTTTGGCCTAGAGTCGTCGTAATTTCGCTGCAGATTATCAATAAAGAGATTAATTTTCATATATCTTGTGTCTATTAACTTTTTGTTTATTTCCCCCCTGCAATGATGTCTTTGAGAAATTTTATCGGTCGCATTTTATTCTCGTCTTGTACAAGTACAATTTAGGCTTGTATGGTACCACATCCAGCGGTCCTGCTGGATCGGAGCGTAATATCAAAGAATCTCGGAGGTGTCGATAAGCCCGAAAGGAATGAGTCATCAAAGTCTGGATAGTCGGATGAAACATTATAAACATATAATATCACAAGAAATGAGACTCGTGCAATAAAGATATTGATCTTATAAATATCAATACTAAGATGAAATGACGAATATACTAACGAATGTAATTCTGTAAGTTCAAGTCCGCCTTGACTTATATTAAGGTACTCTGGTGTGGGAAAGCTTCGTGTCCTTGGTAAGAGGGTTACAACAGTTTTGCAGTTCTGGACAAAGACTGTGTCGATCCGCAGTTTCACAGTTTTGGTAAAAGACGAAGTTGGTGAAGATTGGGATATTAAAAGAGAGACTAAAGTTAGGGAGCACAAAGTCGATGTAACTATTTCATAAGGTGGCTAGCTGAACAACAAGCCAAGATGGAGATTGTTGTAGTGGTGGCTTGTGTTATACGGAGTCGTGTGTCGGAGAATCTTGTAGGTGTAGAAAAGCTCGAAAGGAAGGCGTCATCAAAGTTGGCATCAAAATCGGGGTCAACCGAGCAAAAGAAGCCAAGGAAGCTGGGGTTTGAATTCCTACCCATGGAGTCGGAATTCTGACTTTTCCTGATTGAGTAGTGTACATGAGTCGAAATTCCGGCCAAGGGAGTCGGAATGCCAACTTATCCCAAGATGTATAGGTGCAGGGAGTCGGTATTCCGAGCCCCCCCTGACTGGAAATTTTTTCGCGGCCCCCGATTGGAAATTTAACCCATACGGAAAAGTCCAAATCGGGCTTTTTGCTTGATGGTTTTCAACAAGCAGATTTACTCATATTTTTAAATATTTGGAGAGCTTGTTTAAGGTTATTTCTAACCTAAAAGTTGGTGAGCTTGAGGCTATTAAGGTTTTGAAGGAGAACTTGCTTGAGAGAGTTCTTGGAAGTCCTAAGGGAATCTAAAGAGAGAAGGTGAGAGCTCGTTGGAGATCTTGTAAGGGAGAGTTTTTGTAATACTATATTTGTTTGTGTAAACTCTTGTAAGAATTCTTTTCTTGATTCAATAAATTGGAAGGTTTTTATTTTTGAATCAATAAAGTATTCTCTCCTTGCCCCATGAATGTAGGTTGATTTTGATCAAACTACCTTATATTGTGTTTTTGTTCTTATGTGCTATTATTTTGGGTTTTTGTGCATTGTTATTAATTATCGTACAGGGAGTTCATCTATTCCGTGGTTTTAAGACTTTGTGGTCTACCAAAGGTTCTAGCTAGGATTCATAAACTGAATCATTGAAGGGACTTACGGTGATATGATATACCATATGAGTCCTTTGTAAGTATCAAGTCACTGGTATTTGCTCAGGCCTATCAAGTCCTGCCATCAAATTTGGGTCATCATGAAGATGCAAATCAATCTGATTAAACTTGATTGTTTCAATTACTAGAGGAGGAAACGGGAGAAGTGGATGCACTATCAAGCTAGGGCTTAGGAAGTAGAGGTGATCAAGATTCCATGCATTGTAATTGTAAAAGTCCTGCCACTATAACAAAAGTGTAAAGGGTTTGTGAGACATATTTATATTATTCAATAAGTCCCCGCCTGGCCGAAGACCCGATTTTATAGTTGAGAGCTGGTTTCACACAACGGTGTGTGGCTTACGAGGTAGCTACTGGCCTATTAAAAAAGTTGTTGGTTTCTCTTTCAAATTTCTCTTTAAGAAAAAACAAACGTATGGTCTCTTCCAAATCTCTCTTTAAAAATAAATCTCTCTAACAAATCTTTGTATCTATAAAACAAATCTCTCTCTCTTCTAGCACTCTGGTTCGCTCTACGCTTTAATTTTCTACAACTTGACCGACTTAGTCCATCTTGATCTCGCCTACTACCCCTCCATGGCGTCGGAACTCCTACTGGAAGTCGAAAACTTGAACAACTTGAAGTGGCTCCGCATGCAAATGTCTGGTCTCTACGGTGAGATCCCCGACACTCTTCTTGGCTCGGGCAGAATTCAGCTCCTAGATCTATCCCAGAATAGTTTAACTTTAAGATTACCGACCAACTTCGGTTCAGGACTCGGGGGTAGTGTATCTTGATTTGTCCCAAAACAAGCTATCTGGACCTTTTTCTACTGATATATGTAAGGGCAAGAATTGTACATCTCCGCTTCTGGCATTGGCATTGGGTGTCTGGATGCTAGACCGAGCTAGTCAGAATAGATTTATCTTGGGAAAATTTGGTATCGATTGATCGAGACTAGTAAATTGAGATCATTTTCTATTCATGGATTAGCTTCTGATGGCTTTGAGTTCCAAAGTGCAGTGAATCGTGCTTGATAAAGGAACTCTATATAAGTGCTTATTCCTATCCTTTTCATTATTCTTTTGTTGGACGTTTTCGCTGCTTGGTTTTGATGAATGTGTTTTAGTTGTCATTTTCGATGAATGGTTTCAATGTTCGCTTTTATCGATTTCACATTTATTTTGAATCTTGAGAGAAAGAGAAAGGAGAAAAAGAAAGAAGTATGTTGAACCTTTGTTGGTGCAATTTCAGGTGGACGCATATGCGAGACTTGATCGTTGCATAAAGCTCCTCTTTCTTTCGGATCTTTTCATTTTGATGAGTGACTTTGATCTTTCGTTCATTTATCTCCACTCCTTAATAAAAGATCTCTTCTATTTCAATTGGTGAGTCCCTACGATCAATGATACCTTAACAACAAAGACAAGTTAAAAGAGAGGAATTGCATGCTTGAACTATAGACTGTAAATACAATTAAAAGAACTATTATTATACTTAAAGAAAGAATGATTGCATGTTATAGAAAATCTTGTACTGTTTGCAAGTAAATGATACCTTGTGTTGACCCACGTCTCAACATGTATTGGAAGGCAAGGGAATATTCAGAGGCGTTAGAAGCTCATCCAACTCGGTGAAAAATTATTCGACGTCTCGAATTGCAATTCAAGTTTAAAAGTTTTCTTTTCAAGGTGTTTAATCTTTTCTTTAGTAAAGAGATATGATGTATAAAACAATGTGGTGTATTCAGTTTCAAAAGATGCAAGTCAAGTTTGGCATTTTGAGATGGTCAATAAGAGTCTTATAATCTCGTTGCAAGTTATGAATAAAAGTAGTTATCTTGTTCTTATCTCATTGTTGTTATTTGGTTTTCTGCATTAAAGTTCCGCGACTTCATTATCTATTCGGTCTATTTTGTTAATGTGTAAGTTCATGTCTTGTACAAGCGCAACTTAGGCTTGTACAACATCACGTTCAGTGGCGACTTTACGATCCTCCAGAATCGGGACGTGACAAGAGTCTTGTGGAGTGTAATATCTATAAGAATTCCTTCAGTGGCTCGGTACCTAGAACAATGAGTAGTGCTCTAGTCTCGAGAGGTTTCAAGTGGAAAGCAATGGGTTTGTAGGGGACTTCCGTTGGGGTTGTGGTCGCTACCGAACATTAGGCTAATCCGAGCTGAGAACAACCGGTTCTCCGTATGGATTGGTCGTGTTCTAGAGCAGGTTCGGATTGACAATAATGAGTTCTCGGGTAATATTCCTCGAGGGCTCGGTAGGATACGGACAATGTACAGGTTCTCCTCCCCGCATAATGGTTTTTACGTCAGTTTGCCGGATGATTTTTGCGATTCATCGATCATGAACATCCTTAATGTCTCGTATATATAACTCACTTTTGGGTTCGATACCGGAGCTCAGGAACGCTACGGGGATGTGTCGCTGTCGTTGGCTGACAATAGTTTCAGTGGAAGCATTACCGAATTCTCTTGGTCATTTGCAAGTGCTGGCCTACATTGATCTCTCCTACAATGATCTTTCCAACACCATCGGAAGTATTAATTCTTTGATAGTCAATGGTAGGTGCTCTGGAAGTGTTTGATTATATATATATATTTTAATCCTTATCCAGGTTAATGTCCATTTTCCATCTGAAGTTTAATCAGCACTCATTTATATGAACAATTCTGTTGCATTTGGAGCCTGTTTGATACTAAATTTTTTTTATCCTTATCCAGTTACCAGCTCCTCAGTTTTACCATCTCCATAGTGTAATCAGCACTCATTTGTATGAATCTTCTGTTGCATTTCTATGCATGGTACTATAGTAAAGATCTCTCTAGAATTTTCACTGTCATAGTTTCATTCACTTACCTCTTGGACAATTAGACGGATGATAGTATTGTTTTGATATTGGTGATGCTCTTTGAACATAATGTTCAACATTGTCTTTTTAGTTATTTTCATCTTTCCACAGTAGAAGATGTTTTCTTCAGCAGTTAAATATCTTTTCATAGTATTCTTACCAATGCTGGAATATCTAACATTTTGGAATTGATTGTGTATCTGACTGATCAAATTCACTTTTCTGAATCATAATTCAGATCTTCTGATGTTACATTAGTAGACATATAGTTCTATCAGCGGCAGTTCTGTCTCGTGTTCGTACTTTTTAACAATCTTATTAGACTTTTTGACAATCTCATTAGACCTTTTTCTGCTGTATGTTTACAGTTTACTCCAAGGAAAGGTGGCACTCCCAAGAGGAATGAGATAATGTTTATTTCGCCAACTGGCGAAGAAATAACAAACAAGAGACAATTAGAGCAGTACCTACGCTCCCATGCTGGAGGCCCCCCTTCATCTGAATTTGACTGGGGAACTGGTACTTCTCTCCCTTTCTCATCATACTTGTCTCAATAATGCTTCAGAAACATGAATCCTTGATTTATTTCCCAAACAGGTGATACTCCAAGGAGGTCTGCTAGACTCAGTTCCAAGACTAAGGCTACAGAGACTCCAGAAGACGAAAGACCGAAAAAGGAGAGAAAATCGAGCTCTAAGAAGGGTCTGAAAGATAAAAGTGGGGATACTGAAACTGAAGCTCTTGAAGAAGCAAAAGATGCTGCTGCAACCAATGAGTCTGCTGATCAGGAAATGACGGATACTGAGGATCATGCCAAGAAGACCGAGGAGGAGGTTGGTGCTGACACAGTTGATCAAGGTGCAACTGAGAACAAATTGTTAGAAAAAACAAACGAAAATATTGAAATGGAAACTGAGGAACTTAACAAAGAGGGTCCTGAAGAAGCTGTCAAGGCTGACACCGATGCATCAATTCCAGAGTCAGGGAAAGAGGAGGTGAAAGAAGTTGAACAAAGTGAAAATGAAGATCTACCGCCCGTCTCTGAAGAAAAGGGAGATGAAAATGCTGAACCAGAAGATTCTGAACATGTGCCTCCAGCTGAAAAAAGGGTGAATGGCCAGGGAAATGATGACAAACCTGAAGATCCTGTCGTGCCACCTCAGACATCTGAAGTTCACAAAGAAGCGGATCCTACTGTAAAAGATGCCAAGGATGGAGTTCTCCCATCTAAGAATGATAGCAACATTGATGATCGAGATGGAACAGTCCCCAACAGAGCACAGTCAGCTAACTGCGAGGATGGGCAGCATCAGCCGAAGGCTTCGCCAGTTAACTGTTAGAAACCACAATTACTAAGGCAAGACGATGTATAATTTTAAATCTTTCCGGACTCGGGTAGTTTGTAGTGTAGTGGCAGGCATAGGAATAATGTTCATTGTTTCATCCCATGTCTGAATCTTTTGAGTATGTTCCAGTATGCTGCCCTCAGTATCATCATTGTCGTGTAATAGAGAGCTTATGATACCTTTCATCCTAGCACGTTTAAACACGATACTTTTGACATAATTGTGCATCTTGTTCTATTTCCATATTATGAAGGTAGTATTTTTAGGCTTCAAGTTCATTGTACGGCCACTGGTTTTGGTCGTGTATGTGTTCAGTGAAAATCTTAAAAGGGAGCTATCCAATGGCAGGAGGTTCATGCTAATGCAAGGCTTCGACGGGGTCAAGATGTAGGCGGTCTTGATCCCATTATGGAGAGACTTTGTATCCGAGTCTCAAACTTAGAGGTGCATTGAGGGTGGCGGAGTCGGGTTTAGTGTGACTTGATATAGACTTGGGCTCTCTCCTCCTAACAAGTAGCTTTTAGGATGAGTTCACTAAATGTTGGTAACAAATGGCATCAAAGATTGCACAATGTCTTCCTGTGGTGCCGCTGACATAACAAGTTCATCTAGGACTATGTCTAGTACAAAGCCAGCCCACGTAGTGCATGGGACTGCGGAACGTAGTGGAATTTTATGAACATTTAGTCCCACGTTGGTTTTGTTGGTAACTCGATGTGGTTGATATAACCTTTGGATCTCTCCTCGACTTATCCTTCAAGGCAAAGCATAATTAAATACACCGTATCTGGATGGAGTTTGTAGAATCGGTTGAATTAATGAGGTTTGTAGAATCGGTTGAATTAATGAGCTCTCTCGTAATCTTTTTGAATATTTGATTCTTAGATAATGAGATACTCCGTGGTTTATGTATAAAAGAGATTTGCATTTGGGCCGGACTTAGGTCTGCATCCATTAACGAAGCTAGTAGGCTTGGGCCTCTAGGCCTATGTTATATATTATAATAAGCCCTCGAGTATTTAGTTGAAGTTGAGCAACTAGTTCAGCCTATGACTTTCTTAAAAATAGGCTCATTTGGCACATCAATAGTAGGAACTAAGAAGAACGAGGACCCAAGTTTAGGCTCGGTCTTGGTATCCTGCATTTGATTTACTCGGAGAAATTTTTGTTGGGAAAGAAACGCGGAAACCTTTCCCCAAACTAGAGAGTACCTGCGAGAGAACCGAGCAAACAACGCACGAACCAAAAACACCAAAAACAAACCACGCAGACACAGAGAATTTTTGACGTGGAAAATCCTTGCGGGAAAAACCACGGGACGATCGGAGTCCAACCCTGAGAAGCCTCCACTAATTAAATAGAAGAATTACACCCTCTACAAACTTCTCCCGATCCAAATCGGATCACCACAACACTTGGAAGCAAGAACAATGATTACAAGGCTACGAAGAACAAGAACGACGAGTAGAGATTACCCGAATCCGATTCTCCTCCGAAAAAGACCTTCAATCCTCCGTCTTCTCTCCCAAAGTTGCAATGGCACTCTTGCCTCCTTCCTCTCTCTTTTCTTTTGTGTTGTCTACAATTGTGTTACTATTGATTAGGGTTTGGAAATCCCAACTTAACTCCCTAATACCGCAACAAACCTGGATCGTTTGATTAGATCCAATGGTGAAAAATCACCCCAGATTTTCGCTCAGCCCCGACGACACAGAGTTCGGCCATAACTCTGTGTCGGACAACTAGCACTGTCTAGCAACATTCTGGAACAGCCAGACCGAGCTCGGCCAGAACTCGGCCTGGGACCGAGTTCGGCCCGAACTCGGTGGCTCCAGTCCAGAAACCCCCCCTTTGTTAGCAGCAGCAGCAGCAACTCCTCGTTGCCTACTTTCCGAGCTTCTTCGACATCGAACGGCGCTCGTCGCACTCCGGGATAGGTTGGGAACCCCACCCACTCCAACAAATCTCCCCCTTCACAACTATGGGGAGGATGTCGTCATCCCGACGATCTGCCTGCAGTACTCAAACTTTCCCCTCGGTAGAACCTTCGTGAGCATGTCCGTTCCATTGTCATCAGTATGAACCTTCTCAAGCGCCGCATCCTTCTTCTCAACCACATCCCGTATCCAATGATACCGAGTCTCGATGTGTTTGGACCGACTATGAAATATATGGTTCTTCATAAGGTGAATAGCACTCTGACTGTCGCAAATCAAAGTATACTGCTCTTGCTTCAGCCCCATTTCCTGCAACAGCTTCTTCATCCACAACAGCTCCTTGCAAGCCTCCGTCGCCGCAATGTATTCTGCCTCCGTCGTCGACAAGGCAACACACTTCTGCAACCGCGACTGCCACGATACCGCTCCTCCGGCAAACATCATCACATAGTCCAAAGTCGATCGCCTCGTGTCTACATCTCCAGCCATATCAGCATCGGTATATCCAACCATCTTCGGCTCGTCACCACAAAAAGAAAGTCTCCAATCAGCAGTGCCCTGAAGATATCGTAGAATCCACTTGACCGCACTCCAATGTACCCTTCCAGGATTTGAAAGATACCTGCTAACAGTGCCAACTGCATGAGCGATGTCTAGCCTCGTACACACCATAGCATACATAAGGCTCCCTACAGCTGAAGCATATGGAACCCGCTCCATATCTTTCTTTTCGTCCTCGGTAGATGGACACTGCTCCTCAGTGAACTTAAAGTGAGCCGCAAGGGGGCAACTCACTTTCTTCGACCCGTCCATACCGAAACGCTGAAGTACCCGGTGAATGTACTTCTTTTGGGACAAATGTAGCAACTTTGACTCTCTCTCTCTCTCGGCTGATCTCCATCCCAAGAATAGTCTTCGCTGCGCCCAAATCCTTCAGAGAGAAGGCAGCGCCCAGTTGGCGCTTCAACTCCGCTATCCTAGTGGCATTCCGACCCACTGATAGCATATCATCTACATAGAGCAATAAAATAATAAAATCATCATCAGCAAAATATCTTACAAATACACAATGATCCGACGTCCTCCGAGCATAGCCATGCTCCCCCATAAACGACTCGAACTTTCTGTACCACTGCTTCGGAGCCTGCTTCAGACCATACAAGCTCTTTCTCAATCGACATACCAAATGTGACTTGCCCTTCTCACAGAATCCCTCTGGCTGCTCCATGTATAACTCTTCCTCAAGATCACCGTGGAGGAATGCCGTCTTCACGTCCATCTGCTCGACCTCCAAGTCGAGACTGGCTACTAATGCTAGCACCACCCGAATAGACGAATGCTTGACGACAGACAAAAAGATCTCATCATAATCCACGCCTTTTCGCTGACCGTAGCCTTTGACTACCAGCCTCGCTTTGTATCGAGGGCGAGTAGCATCATCCGTCTGCTTCACTCTAAACACCCATCGATTCTTCAAAGCCTTTTTGCCCTTTGACAACCGCACCAGCTCATAAGTGGAATTGGCGTGTAAGAAACTTATCTCCTCCTGCATAGCCTCCATCCACTCCTGCCTGTGTTCGTCTTCCATAGCCTCTGTAAAACTTTCGGGCTCTTCCCCGTCAGTCAATAGCACCACCCGGTGAGTATCTCGTAGATGGTCGACGCTCTCTGTCGCTCCTTCTTAATGGAGTCACTGGTGCTGGCTGTATACCAACAGCCTCCTCCCCTTCAGGAACTGTCTCCCCGGCATGCTCATCCTCCTGAGGGACACCCTGACCACCATCAGCAGGCTGATGATCAAGGTTGGGAGCAACTACATGTACTGGCTCCCCCATAATGGGATCCTCTGCGATGTCCTCTGGAAACTGCTCGAAGCGAAATGACTCTAACTCAGGCAATTTTTCAGCCTCAGAAGGCATCTCGGAATCCTGGGTGTTGGTCATGGTCTGATCCTCGACGAATACCACGTCCCTGCTTCTGTAGAGCTTTCTTTCCACCGGGTCGTAGAGTCTATAGCCAAACTCATCCCGACCGTAGCCGACAAAGACGCATCGCCTCGTCTTCTGCTCAAGTTTGGTCCTCTCATCCTTCGGTACATGCACGAAGGCCTTACAACCAAACACTCGCAGGTGATTGTATGACGGCTCTTTGCCGTACCATACTTTGTCAGGCACATCACCCTGCAAAGGAGCACTAGGAGACAAATTAATAACATAAGCAGCTGTGAGAAGAGCCTCACCCCAATAACTGCCCGACAAGTTTGCTTCTGACAACAAACACCGCACCCTATCCATCAGTGTCCTGTTCATGCGCTCCGCTACACCATTGAGCTGAGGTATCTTTGGCGGAGTCTTCTGGTGTCGTATCCCCTGCTCTCTGCAATAAGCATCAAAGGGACCGATGTATTCGCCGCCATTGTCGGACCGAACACACAATAAATTCTTGCCCATCTCTCTTTCAACAGAGGCCTGAAACTCTTTGAAAGTAGGCAGCACCTGATCGTTGGTCTTTAAGGCATAGACCCAAACCTTCCTGAAACAGTCATCAATAAAAGTTACAAAGTAAGAAGCACCACCAATAGATTTTACCATCATAGGACCGCAGACATCCGAGTGAATCAACTCGAGCAACGCCGGCTTCCTTGAACTTGGGTGACTTTGAAAAGACACCCTATTTTGCTTTCCAGCTAAACAGTGCGTGCACTTCTCCAAATTTGTAGACTTGAGCCCTGGAATCACTTTCCTGTTCACCAAGTAGCTCATCCCCTTCTCGCTGATATGGCCGAGCCGCCTGTGCCACAACTCGGTAGACGCATCACTGACTGCGTTCACCTCCTGTGCCCCCTGTGCGCTCCCTTCCATATAGTAGAGACCGGACTTCTTGCTTCCTCTGGCAATCACCATCGAACCTCTGGAAAGCTTCCACTGACTGTTTCCGAAGAGACTAAAGAATCCCTCGTCATCCATCCTTCCAACCGACACCAGGTTGAAACGGATATCATGGACATGACGAACATCTTTGAGAACAAGAATCGCACCCGTCTTTGTTCTCAAATGCACATCTCCAACGGCAACCGCCTTCGACACATCTCCATTGCCCATCTTCAACACTCCACAGTTGCCTGTTGTGTAAGTGACAAATAGTGCCATGTTGTGAGATACATGCGCTGAAGCCCCTGAGTCCACCAGCCAAGAATTGTCATCGCAGGCGAGGTTTGTAATGACCTCATCACCTACGACGATCACATCGCCTCCATGCATCGAGGCCGCCGCTGTAGTGTTCTCTTCTTGCTTCCCCTTGTCGTCCTTCTTCTCTCTCTTCCAAGCGAAACAGTTCCGCTTGATGTGGCCCTTCTTGCCACAGTGGTAACACTCTGAGTCCTCGTACCGACCTTTGGACTTTCCCCTGCTCTTGTCTCTGCCACCACCTGGACCCCTGCTTTTGCCCCTTCCGCGGCTCTCTGAAACCGATGCCTCTGAGTGGTGGGATGTGGATGAAGTGCCCTGAGAACGTCTTCGCATCTCTTCATTCAGCACCCTGCTCTTGGCAAACTCCAGACTGACCACGCCCTCTGGAGTAGAAGCGATCATAGATACTCGTACGGTCTCCCACGAGTCTGGCAATGTACACAGCAGCCATAGTCCCTGAACTTTGTCGTCGAACTTGACTCCCATTGAAGACAGCTGGTCGACCACGCCCTGGAAATCACTCAAGTGATCCGTAATAGACGCTCCATCTTTGTACCGCAGACCCATCATCGTCCGGATCAGGAACAACTTGTTTACCCCGGTCTTCTTCGCGTACAAAGACTCCAGCTTATCCCATAACGTCTTCGCGTGCTCAATATTGGCAACGTGGTTGTACACGTTCTCGTCAACGAACTGCCTGATATATCCACACACCTGTATATGCTCGAATTTCCAGTCCTCTTCGGATTTATCACTGGGCTTCTCGGATGCAAATACGGGCAGATGCAGCTTCTTGACGAACAGCAAATCTTTCATCTTGCTCCGCCAATAGTGATAGTTGGTGCCGTTCAGGTTCACCATGCGCACCGGCTTCGCGTCCATCTCTCCTCTCTAGTTTATGTCAACTCCTGACACCCTTCTGAATTCTAGAACCTGGCTCTGATACCACTTTGTTGGAAAAGAAACGCGGAAACCTTTCCCCAAACTAGAGAGTACCTGCGAGAGAACCGAGCAAACAACGCACGAACCAAAAACACCAAAAACAAACCACGCAGACACAGAGAATTTTTGACGTGGAAAACCCTTGCGGGAAAAACCACGGGACGATCAGAGTCCAACCCTGAGAAGCCTCCACTAATGAAATAAAAGAATTACACCCTCTACAAACTTCTCCCGATCCAAATCGGATCCCCACAACACTTGGAAGCAAGAACAATGATTACAAGGCTACGAAGAACAAGAACGACGAGTAGAGATTACCCGAATCCGATTCTCCTCCGAAAAAGACCTTCAATCCTCCGTCTTCTCTCCCAAAGTTGCAATGGCACTCTTGCCTCCTTCCTCTCTCTTTTCTTTTGTGTTGTCTACAATTATGTTACTATTGATTAGGGTTTAGAAATCCCAACTTAACTCCCTAATCCCGCAACAAACCTGGACCGTTTGATTAGATCCAATGGTGAAAAATTACTCCAAATTTCCGCTCAGTCCCGACGACACAGAGTTCGGCCAGAACTCTGTGTCAGGCAACCAGCACTGTCCAGCAACATTCTAGAACAGCCAGACCGAGTTCGGCCAGAACTCGGCCTAGGACCGAGTTCGGCCCGAACTCGGTGGCTCCAGTCCAGAACCCCCCCCCCCTTGTTAGCAGCAGCAGCAACTCCTCGTTGCCTACTTCCCGAGCTTCTTCGACATCGAACGGCGCTCGTCGCACTCTGGGATCTTCTCCACATAGGTTGGGAACCCCACCCACTCCAACAATTTTCTTGTCAACATCTATAGTATCTATGGTATCAAGAGCAGAAGAGGACACCTGCTCACCATATTTATACTCGGTACTTGAAACCTCAAAGTTCAAAAATGAGATGAGCACATTCACATACGCATCGCTCTATATCAAGCTGTGTTGAATACACTAACACGACATGAACACAGTTCCAAGCCCAGCATGCCCTAGTGTACATTAGTTTGCAGATGCAAAGAATTCGCGGGCGTCAGCTTCCTAGATGATAAGAACCCATTCTCTGTGTGCATCCTCACTAGCTCGAGCAAGCTTCAAATGTCATAAGAATGACAGTTCAACCAATCAGCATGCTTTGACACCTCATCTGCAAGTAAGCCAGCTCAGCAAGTAACTGACTCAACTGTCAAGAGTAGCATAGTATCAGACTATAAATAGAAGAATGTAAGAGGAGGATGGGGTGAAGAATGTTAATGAGTTTCTTACTGTAGTTTTTTCAGTTCAGTATCTTTCCTTCTTCTTTATAGAATGTAATAGTCTTCTTCTTCCCCAATTATCAATAAAAACCCTAGAATTCTCCGATCCCCAATTCTTTTTCTTCTTCCACTGAAATTTTCTACAGATTTATGGCTGAATTTACACCATTTCCAGATCAGTTAGGACAGGGTCCTAACAATTGGTATCAAAGCTATGATCCAGTTCTTGGAGTTGATCGATGGCAGAGCTATAGCAGCTATGTTGAATCGGGATCGCGACAGGGACTTTCGCCGGAACCGCCGCTATGGGAGAGCCGAGCATATGAAGCGAGCTCGACCTACCATGGATCTTGGCAAGGAGCTTCCCTGGAACGGCCAGCACAACCGTTCGATTCCGTTCTTGGGGCGTATGGAGATCCGAGTTCGATCTACTATGGCTCTCAACAAGAAGTTCCACCGAAACCACCACCATAGCCGTCGATCTCGACGGAGGAGAGGCAATTTCAATCTTGTGAAGGTAAAATTCAACAACTCAATGACAAATTTGATCGATTCTTGGAGCAATTGGTTAGGTCAAGGGAAGAAAGAGGGTTACAACAGTGTAGGAATGTTTCCAGTCCAAATTTTTGGGTTAATCAAGACCCTAATACCATGATTCCCACTCCAAATTATGGGGTTGATCGAAACCCTAATCCAACGAGCAATTATAATGTTCTTGATAGTAGTTTTCTACTGCCAAACCCTTACAAATCTCAGTATGTTTCTCCTTTGGATAATAGTGCAAGAAAATATCAAGAACTTCAGTTTCAAAACCATAGCCAAATGAACTTGTCAAATGTTCATGGCATGTGTTCTCCAATACCAAATTCTCCTTCCATGGTGACATGTCCCATGTCTGCAAGTTTTCCACGGTACCAGACTAGTATGCAACCCCCATTGATTGCACAACATAGTGCAGCAATGTCAATCCCTGTCCAGTTCCCTGGATGCAGTTACCAGCAGAATAGTAGTAACCCTGCCTACCCAGGGTTGACACAGGGACTTGCACAGTTTAATGTAGAAGCACAACCACCTGCATAGTTTGGGATAGCACCATCAGTGGTTCCTCAGTATGGGGCAAGTGCCCTTGCACAACCCTATGTTCAGCAGCAAGAGTTTGGGTCAAGTTCAGTTGATATGAGTTTTCAAGGAATGCCAAGTCATTCGTATCATGAAATGAACCACCAAGAATTTGCCAAGTTATGGGTATCTTGGAGTGAATCATCAGGGAGTAACATGTACTGCATATCATGGTATGACTACCCAAGGAATAACCAGTCAAGTGCATACTGAAATGAACTGCCAAGGGGTGCAAAGTCCTGAGTACACTGGTAATCATTCCCAGGTTTTGCAGACTCTTGAACAAACACAGATTCATCCAGGAAGTTATCCCCAATCAATGCCAATACTTCCTGTGAACACGCCTATGCCTATGAGTACCAGCCAACCACAGTTTCCTAATTCCACACCTCTACTGTTTCATGTTCAGTCTACTGTAGCAGCAGGGAATATTGTTGATGATAACCCAGAGCAAGCTACTGTTGAGAGTTCCATGGAAAGGAAAACCCTTGAAGTTCTAAGTCTGAACTTAGATCAGGAAACTACAATTGTAAGCTTTGATTCAATGAGAAGCAACTCTGAAGATCTTGAGCAAGAAGTTAGTACTATGTGTCCTTTGAGCAGCTCTCCTAGCTCCCATAATTCAAGTAGGAAAAGTTTGAGGACATCAACATTGATGTCAGCATCACAGAAGAATAGATTAGTACATACAAAATCCAGTTTGGAAGTTTTGAGTTTATCTTTTTCTGATAATCTCAAGAGTGATTCAAATACTCCTGCAGGAAAGCGTGCACAAGATCAAGAAAATTACCCGAAGATTCAGAGTGCTTACAGGATATGGGATCCAGGAAGCAACAAATGGGTATTACAAGTAGAGTGCATGACAGGCCTCAATATTGCCAGAGATCATGTCTGCACTGTTGATGAACTGTCACTAGAACTTGGTGATTGGTACCACATGGATGAAGCAGGACATGTACAAGGTTCATCATCGTTTTCAGAATTGCAGAATGTCATTGCTATAGACACTGTTACACAACACAACAAGGTATTTTTGCAGGTTAATGCATGGCCTCCAATTCATGATTCTGAAGCTTTTAGTACTGATTATTGCTCATCATATTTTCTACTTGTTGGAGTGATAAATGTTCATGTATGGGTTGCCAAGGAGGTGAAGGATTCATTATTAGACAATGGTGCCAGTTTCCATATTATGGTGTGGGATCCAGGGATCCAATTTACTCCTCCATTGACCTTGGGACAAGGTCAATTTAAGGGGTGGGTATTGATAAGAACCCATTCTCTGTGTGCATCCTCACTAGCTCGAGCAAGCTTCAAATGTCATAAGAATGACAGTTCAACCAATCAGCATGCTTTGACACCTCATCTGCAAGTAAGCCAGCTCAGCAAGTAACTGACTCAACTGTCAAGAGTAGCATAGTATCAGACTATAAATAGAAGAATGTAAGAGGAGGATGGGGTGAAGAATGTTAATGAATTTCTTACTGTAGTTTTTTTCAGTTCAGTATCTTTCCTTCTTCTTTATAGAATGTAATAGTCTTCTTCTTCCCCAATTATCAATAAAAATCCTAGAATTCTCCGATCCCCAATTCTTTTTCTTCTTCCACTGAAATTTTCTACAGATTTATGGCTGGATTTACACCATTTCCAGATCAGTTAGGACAGGGTCCTAACACTAGATATCAATAGCCTAACTTCCTAGATATCAATAACCTAATACCTACGCATACCGATAGTTCCACCTTCACCTTAATCTGAAGACGAGATGACAAAACAAGAAATACAGGGTTGCCTGCATTTAACGAAAGCAGGACCGAGTCAACTCAGAAGTAACCAACATAAGTTGTATATGAGATCCATTTACTTATTATAATATGAGCATACTAAGGTAGCATTATGCTCCATTACATGATGCAAGAACATAAGCATAGAGCAGATTATACATGCTAAGCAGCAAAATACAATTAAAGTTTGCGTCCGTTGTTAGAACAGGTTCAGCTGTCAGCAACAGATGAAGCAAATCCGATACTAAAGCTGAAGGTGATGCAAGAAAGCTCCCTCTTCCCATCTTCTCCAATGATCTTCATCGTGAGATGGTACGAACCCTGAAAAAGGAAGATATCAGCAAACAGCAGCTAATAAACAAAATGAGAAGCCTGCAGGATACTTGCATGTTCCAATCTCTCTCTGAACACCCCTAAAGGTTACTTGCATTATTTTTAATTCTTATATTGGGAATTTGTCAAGGTTCTAAACGGCGGTAGGTGGGTGCGCGGCGGAGAGAGTCCACCTACCGCCTAGGCCGCTTAGGCGCCGTCTATGCGGTGGATACATTTTGAACATTTTTTTTTTTACTATTTTACCACTGTTAACTGTTTCTTGCATAATATGCATATTTTAAGGTCGTTCCATGCATAGCTAAGTAGTAGAACGAAAATTTATAAAGTTTTAGTTTTGTAAAAGTGAACCATAGGCCCATAATACTTGCAAAACCTTTTTGCCCAAAATATCTTGTTGGGTATTGCTCCGTCTAGGCGCTTGCCTACGCCGCCTCACCTCCGCCTATGCCGCCAACATCCGTTGGCTGCCTACTCCATCGCCTACCAAAAAACGGTGCAGAGAGAGACCGCCTACCGCTTAGGCGGGCTAGGCGGCCGCCATTTAGAACACTGGAATTTGTTGCTACATTTATTTTATCACATGGAAGAATAAAATTTTGACACAATCCTGTTAATAACTGAAAAGTAGTTTTGTAGACGCTTGCAGCATAAAATGAACTTCCAAACGTCATGTGCTATGTCACATGGAAACTACTAGGAAGCGGACTGTATTTGTGCCTTATCGTATGTGACATGTATTTGGCACGAAATTTCTTTGACATCCACCCAAAACCTAGTTGAAAGTGATGTCGACATGTTTGTGTTCTTAGCGAACGTAACTAAGATATGAGAAAGTAACACTTCTGCAAATTGAATCGTCTTTAGAACATTTTGGAACGTACTTACCAACCAAAATATGCTCAACTATATATTATTAAGATGTAATATATAAAATATGTATAGAAAAATGTTGGACATGTATATATAACCCTATCCATGACATACCGTACCCGTATCGCAAAATTTTCAAAAATGTCCTATTCCGTATCAGTATCGTTTGTGTCCGCATATGCATCCTTGTCTATGCAACCTAGGTCATGCATGACATGGTGCCCCACAGGTTGTTGTGCACCCAACAATAGACGTGTAGCTCACAATCATGCATGTGTCAAAAGAGCGTTTAGCTGTGCAACATCGGGAAAATATTGCTCTTCATAATTGTATCCACTTAAAATTCTATTGTCATCAAGTAGAGAAGGCAAATGATGACAATAGTGAAATTGTGCATGCAGGAGAAATGTTTGATATTGTGGTGACACGCTGAGATAGACATGACATGTTCAGTACTAAAGACACTGAAACCAGAAGCACTTCTCTTGAAGATCTTTTAAATTGAATACTACCTAGAAATTCAAGTTTCAACAAGTCAAGAACAATAGGTGTTTTCCCATGGATCTTTCAACGGGTTATATACATCAATACAATTAGCAACCATAATATAGAAAAAGTAGAAAAACAAACAGAACATGCATCTAACCGGTGGAGTGAATGACGGTAAAGTCTGTTGGTGTGATAGCACGAAGTCACCCGTTGTGATTGGGCAAGAAGTCTCCTCACAAAGTTCCTTGGTTTCAGAGTGAACATATAAGAAGAAGTACTTAACATCTATAACCACCTTCCCCTGCGATATTTCATCCCCTGCATGAAACGTCAAACAATGTCACTAATACAATTGCAAAAGGACAATCGACCAGTTCAGTTACATCTACAATGATCTTGCTACATGATTAAGCAGGTTTTGATTGATAACAACTATACATATGGTCCATTTGACGTTCTTTAAAAGTTAAAACTAAAAGTAGCATGCTTTCATCTTTATCGAAGACCTCGGAGATAACTTTTGAGGATTCAATATACTTGACTTGCGAGAATTAAAAGGAGAAAAAGAGATGGGAAGGATAAGAAAAGAGAGGTACTCAACTTATGTTGGAGAAAAGATGCAAGAAACCTGACAACACTGGAGAATCCATTTTTGGATTCTGGAACATTACATTTTGAATTGCTGATGGTTAATCAATTACACATTGAAATTGATGATTGGCAAGTCCACTCCACATATATTATTCTGGTGCACACACACACACACACACACACACACACACACACACACAAATTTATGAGCACACACACACACACACACACACACACACACACACACACACACACAAATTTATGAGCACACACTCACACACACACACACACACACACACACACACACACACACACACAAATTTATGAGCGCGCGCACACACACACACACACACACACACACAAATTTATGAGCAATGGTCAAAAGATGATGAGCAGAAGAGAACAAAAACCAATATATTTCAATTTTGTTTCCAGTTTCAGAAGGCTTATGGAAAACAAATTCTCCAAATATCAATAGAGTTTTTCTCATGGGTGTCAATATTCCTGTGATGCAAACTTGTCCCAAAAATGTAATATAGTAAGTAGAAAAATATTTTCTCACAGGTAGAATCAACAGACAGATTACCAATGCTGTCGAGGATTGCACTTTTGAGTTGATATTATATATTGGAATTAGGCCAATATGAATTAGCATGAGTGACCAAAAAAACCTACTCATTGCCAACAGAAAAGCACTATCATGAGATTTAGGAAGTAAATAAGAGAGAAATCCAATTAGCAAAGGCTCTCTCTCTCACACACACAAAGAATAGCAAACAACAGCTTCTTAGTTCTAACCATGTGATTATTGGCATCCACTGGTTCGCAGTATCGGTCGATACCAATACGCAGCATCGCATCGCTTTTGGCATGCCCAATCCAATACCTAACATATACCGATACCGGTTGATATCGAAATTGTGGCCATCTTTCTCAGTCATTTTAGCATGGATTTTTTTTTTTTGTAAAATGAGCGAACGAGAGAAGTATGGAAAAAGTAAATGATTCCATTGTTCCGAAGATCAATATGCTACATGGTGTCGATATAATTCATCGACACAATGTAACCATTATCACTTGTCATTTGTCATTTGTTGAAATTGTATAATGTAAATTCATGTTCATACATTGTAATATTATTCCGTTCAAAACTATATATTGTGGGCATGTTGTCGAAAAGAAAGCAAAACGAGTAATAATATCTAACAAGTAATGCATAAGATTGTGCCTAAATTTATCAAATATTTTTCTTGCTTCTTGAAATAACTTCTAATTAATTTGTTTATTCTCCGACCAAGAACTCCAAATCTCCAATCTGAAATCACCAAAACTACCGAAACCACTAATACCAATACTCATAAGAAGGGTCTGAAACCGATACCGATACTACGAACCTTACATCCAGGAATTGATTTAAGAGCAAATATCATGTGGTATAACATCATCTTTTAGAGTAAGAGTGATAAATGAAAGGTCATTAGTAACCTAAGAAGGCACCCCAAAAATCCAGAACATACCAATGCCGTTTGTGTGACTTATCGAACACACCACATTCCAAAATACACTGGGCCCACCCAAATAGGTGACGAATTGTATCGCTGTATCCAAATAATGTTGTGCTCTAATTGTGTGTTGTGTCCATGTGACATATAAATAGTAAGTACATCTACATATCGCAATCCCAAAAGATTGTCATCCCTACAGTTTGTATAAGGTAAATGACATTTTGCTTCAGGCCAACTTAACATGGTTTAAATAACAAAGCGGCTGTAGGTTGTTGGCAGTGATGCCTAAATTCAAGGCGAGAAAAATAAGATCATGGGCCTAAACCAAACTACATAGGAACAGTGTTCTTTCAGAAGATCATTATATGGTATCATTAGTAAAATACCTTCAGAACATTATGTTCTTACTGATAGGTCCCCTATCGTAAATAACATAAACCCTAAATTTGTGATCCCTTGCTTCCAAAAACAGGCATAGCAGAGCAGTGGAGACCAACTACGAGAATGAGAATCTAGCCAGCAACGTGGTATTCAGAAAGGTAGAAAGAGATCTCTTTCTCCCTTGACAGAGAACAAAAGGATACAAACATGGAGAACAATACTAAGCCTTATTGGCAAGGACATCCAGGGCGGCCCAGACAAGACTCCGGGTTTGAGCAACCCCCAAGCTCAGTATGAGCCTACAAGAGGTAAGGGTCGCGGGTGACCCTCCAGGATCGACCCACAATAAGAGTTGCCGGGCAACCAAAATTAGCTCCGGATAGGGCAACCCAACCCCTTGGGCCGGCCCTGAGGACATCAAAGGACCTGAGAAGTGTACACGTGATCCTCCTATAGAAGTGCAATGCAAAAGAAAAAAAAAATAGTCCTACCAAGGACGAGCCTACTAGCAAGCTTATTTCTTCTCTGTAATGCTTGGACAAAAATAAGCACTTGAAAATTTCAGTATATATTTTTTAGAGTACAAATCAAAAGGCCCGAGTGCCCTATCATCGACTATGGTTATCAACTTTCCTAATATTAGCAACTTCTCAACGACAGAAGAACGAAGGATCAGTAGCTCTACCGCTGCTATCACCAGTAACTGCTGAGATCTTGAGGGTTTCACCTGTTCTGCCGCAACTAAATCATCCAAAAGTATAACAATAGGAAAGCTGATGACCCCTCATATCATACTTCACTTTGGAAGTAAGCATTCTGGCAACAATAAAATCTAGTATACCATCAAAGTTTTAGGATCCGACTGGGACTATATACTTGTAGTTGGACAATAATGTTAGTAGATATCAACTCTACCAATAATATTTCAATAATGTAGAAGTGAGCAACTTACTAAAAAAATCGTCCTCCCCTTGTATAATTGTCTATGCCAAGTGTATCCACTCCTCTCTTGAATATCGATGTCATGAGACAAAAGAAAAATGTATGTTGCCTCTGCCTGCTGTATCTATCTAACCTGTTTCTGAGTCGGGACTAGTTCATTCTGCCTTTGGTGGCGCAAGCAATACGTAGTGTCATCAAATCAAATCTATCATATTTCATCATTTGAAAAATTCCTCTCATCTACAGGCATGTGAATGTGATGGAAAGAGGCTATTCTCCAGGGAGTGGCGTTGGCTATGGATATGGTAGACAAAAGGATTGTACAGTTTGGAGACATCTCTACAATGAGAGTGCATGGATGCAAGGGCGGGGCTATTAGTTGGCTCAGGTAGCACACCATACCACTAACACTAAATACAATTAAACTTATTATTAAGTAAATAATTTTTTATATGTGAACACCATTTCATGTATTTAGCCCACTAGGCCACTTCGACGACATTCTAAGAAATTAAGTGTTCTTTTAGATGCAACGCTTGGGACTTTGTGCACGCTGCATTGCATGTCTTTTGGGCCCACTGCCCCCCAACTCCCACCCTTTTTTTAATAGAAGAAATAATATGCCCTGGCTCGATTCACCAATCTTCCGCCATCTAGCCAGGGGCCTTATGCCCTCTCCCAGGTAACCACAAGGGTCACTCCAGTTCGGCGGAAATAAGTGTTGAATGTTTAGCTTAACTTATTAGTAAGCAAATAATTTTTTGTATATAAAAAAAGTTCTCACTACGTTTTAAGTTCAATCCGGGGTAAACTAAAAATTCTGACTCTGCGATGGATGACAATTACTCCATGAGGTTTTATAGAGCTATCAGCAGCATGGGCTGACCTCCAAATATTCGACGACTTATAAATTTAAGCAGCAGCCAGAAACTATTTAACAATATATATATTTGAGTAAGGTTTTAGAAAATATTACCGGTGGTGGCGGAGATGTTGAACTGGGCGGGCTTGCCCCCTTGTACCGGTTCGGGGCTGATGCTGACCCCGCTGATTCTAACGGGATACTTGGCCCTCTTATCTAATCAATTAAATCCAAAAAAAATTAATTAGTTAATTAGTTAGTTATTTGGCTAAGCAGATCTCGATCTCGACCGGGAAAGAAATTGCTTACTGCAGTACTCGAAGGAGGTCGCTTGGGCGAGCGAGAGGAGGAGGAGGAAGGCCGAGACGAGTACGAGAGCGGGGGAGGAGGAGGAAGAAGAAGAGGTCGCCATGGATTATTTCTTTCTTCAATTGATCGGAACTGGTTGGTGTCTATTTTATGTTTTTTAGACTGGTTTTTATGGAGAGAAACGAAGAAGAAGACTTTTCTTTTCTTTTCTTTTTTCTTTTCTTAACAGCGAATTTAGGAATATATTTAGGTGGGCATTAAAGGAGGACGGATAGATAGATGACCGACTAGACTATTCTATTCATGGATTTTACTCTCAACGGACAGTCTACGAATAGTATAAACGTGTGCGTTCGCCTCTAACCACACGAGTGCACTAACCGACCTAACCTCGCACGTGCCACTTTGCTTACCGGAAATTATCTTTCTCACGTCACGTGTCATCTGTGGGGAAGAGTCCAGATCTGTCCATGGTAGCCGATAACCACACCCGATTGGTAACTTTGACATTCGGGGAAGAAAGACGTAAATTGGAATGAATTTTGGGTCGATATAATATCATATAATAGAAAAATGTTGAGGTTTCATTACCAAAAAAAAAAAAAAATCAAAATGATCTTATCTATATTTACAAATTAAAGATGTTTATTTATCAAATTTAACATGGGTAGTTTAATATTGGATAGGGTTTCTAACATATGTGAAGAACACCCTACAGTGAGATGAACGTCATTTGCGTGTCGAATAAATTTAAGGAGTTGGAGACGACGAAGGATGCTCGATTTGAGCATACGTCAGAATTTGGAAAAACTGTATTAGTACCAGCTATACCAACGGTATACCGCCACCGGCGTACCATCGGTACACTGGTGATAGATCGGTTTCCTTCAGAACAGTTTTGACTCAAAAAACCTATATTCGGTATACTATTGGTATACCGTTGCCGGTATACCGGTGTCGGGGTTGAAAGCAAAAATTGAGTGTTTTATTAATACCGTTGGATCGTGATCAATGAATCAGATCTTTTCAGGAGTTGAGTGGGTTAAATAGGTGCATCTTAACCTTAAACTCATGAGAAAATAATCTAAGGAGAGTTTTCTCAAGAGTGCAATTTTCTAAGGAGAAGATAAGGTGATTCGGAGTTTCGGAGGTTAATTTGAAGAGAGATCGTTTTGAGGAGTTCTTCATTGGTTCTTCCTCCTCTCTACAAGAGTTAGAGACCCTCGACGAAAATGACTACAAGCTCAACAACGCATTGAGCTATACCAGGGCTGCATCTTTAAAGCCTTCAACGGAAAGGTGAAAGAGATAACTTTTCAAGTGGGGGATCTGATTTGACTGTCAGAAGACCCATGATCATGACTCTCAAGAGCTAGAAAAAATTCCAAGCTAAGTGGGATTGACCGTACATGATATAAATTGTCTAATCAAAATACATACCAGCTTGTCAGACAAAATAGCGATCTACTAATGATACATATCATCGACAAGTTTCTGAAAAAAGTATTATTCTTAGCCAAGAGCTGAAAGGCATGAAAAGTTCTCCACCACGCGAAGAGCTCTACTTTATAAATTCATGCAAATCAAGCTCTTAGTAAAGCAAGTTCTCCAACTGAATGACCCCTATATGTCATCTAAGAAACGAAGTACCACTCTCCGACTATTTGGAAGTAAAATTGAGAGTTCCAATTCGTGCACAAAGGCATGCAACGTAGCCTACACAAAGTCCCATGCGTTACGTCGGTCATCACAAAAAAATGAGAGTTCCCAGCAAGTCAATAACAAGCATCAAATCTCCCCACTGAGTCAAAAGGTACCTACTTTATGGCCTCAACATGATATTCTTGGGATACGCATTCCTCCCCAAGCCGAGCAACCTCAGCATGCCATCCATGCACCATGCAATAAAATTCTCATACAGAAAAATTCCTTGGCAAGAAAAGAAGGACGGTTCAATATTCTCCCCAAAAGATGTAAGGACAAAAAAGCACCAAGTCCCCGGCAAGTCACGAATAATTTTTGACCTCCAGCCAGTAAAAAATAAAAGTGCTACAATATCTCCAGTAGGTTGAGACCCGGTCGAAAGAACTTCGAGTTACTATATGTACCAACTATTGGTATGCCATGGGCAATGACCCCACTCAAAAATTCTCCAACAAAAACCGTCCTCAGATCCTCTAGATCCATCCAAATAAGATCAAACTTTGAAGTTTCGTCTACTTCAAACAAAGTCTCTACTTATATATCGAAGCATGTCTAAAAATTTTATATTTCTAATCCTCAAATGGATTAGGAATAATCATTCATCTTTTTTAAGCAAATCAAAAGATATTACTAAAACATCTCTAGCAAGTTGAGATCCCATTACAAATCTCGAGTTACTATATGTACTAAAAAATTAGTACGCCATGGGCAATATATCCACTCAAAAGTTCCCCAATATGAACAACCTTCAGACCTTTGGGTCCATCCCAATGAGTTCAAAAACCTGAAAGTTTGAATCATTTCAAACATATCCTTATTTCTAGATCCTACTAGGCCTAGAAATATCCTAGCCAAGAGATAATCGTTTGTCATCGTCGACAAATCTCTTAAATCGAATCCCATCTCCAAAGCCTGGCTTATTTAAAAAGCATTCAATCCCTTCTCTTTAGGGCTAGGGACTTCAAAATCTAAGAGATATCCAACTGTCTAATCCCTAATTGGGTTATAGGTATTGGTCTTGATCCATATTTATGAACTCTCCAGTGGGTCTAGAAGTCTTTCATCCCATAATTTTTATTTCCATAACCCATTCGGTTTATATATATTCTGCTTTTAACTCCCAGTGAGGTTAGAAGCACCCAACGATTTCTGGCTTGCTAGTCTTTTCTATCATGTCCAGTTTTCCACCACTAAATAGACAGAATTACCAAGTATCCTCCTTGTCACGTCCATGTTACCTCTGACAAAAACCTACTCCCAACCCCCGAAGGTCTAGAAGCATCCTATTTCTAAGTCCTAGTAGACTTAGAGATATCATGTCTCTACACCCGTGCAGGTCTAGCGATATCCCATCTTTTAATCCCCATCAAGTTTAAAGGTACTTTTGTTTGACCATCGCGTCCATTTTACCTATGAATGATTCATTCATCATTTAATATTCTTATTTGTTATGTCCATTTATCACCTCTTAACAGACAATATTACTAGGTATTCAATTGACATGTCCATATTACCTTTATCAATCGAATCTACACTTTTTAAGATCGTTATTTATTCCCTCTATCATTTCCAGTTTCCCACCTCCTAACAAATGAGATCACCAGGTCTTTAATTGACACGACTATGTTATCTCTGTTAATTGAACCCCATCCACAATAAAGTTTTGGATCCCCTCTGTCATGCCCAGGCCGATATCTATGAATAGACGGGCCTCCTGAACTCTACTTCTTGTTGTCATATCTAGATCATCACCGATGATAGATGCTTTCCTCCTGTAATGCTGACTCCTAGTCGGACCATCCACCACCAAACTTTCTCTCTACGGAGAAGCTGGGAACCCTGTGTTACTTGCAAGATTCCCAATATAGAGAGGAAATTCCAAATATATAAAACATTCAACAAAAGCAAATAAAAAATATCGAAACATAATGCAAAATGAGAGCTTCCATTTGATAAAATGCCACTGGAATACAATAGTTCTTTTGTGCAGTTACTAAAAAGCAAAGAAAAGACACCAAAATGTACATTGAGGGCGAGTGACTAACTCCCAAATTCTCTAGTACAAAAATATAATGCGGGCCTCACGCTTCTTTTGGGCCTTTGTCAATGTCGTCTTGTTTATGTCCTCAGTAAGAAGGACAGTAAGATTATACTCATTTGGGAACGTAGCAAGTTTCGCATTTAAATCATCGACGAAATGTTGGAATTGAAGACCTTCTTCGGCTAACTCTCTCTTTCGCTGCTCCATGTCAGCATATCGAGACTTTGCCCGATCCAATAATATTTCAAGCTTAGTGAACTCTTGAGTTACATCATGCTACAAAGCATTGGGAATCTCCAACTCAGTAGTGATTTTTTCTCGTCTAGAGTCCACCTTACCCTATAGATGATATAACGCTTCTAGATGTCAGCATAGGTTGTCTTAATGTAAACCCCCTAAAAATTCGAGAAAATATTTATTTATTTAAAATATATTAATTTCTGCTTGGTCATTCTTTTATTATTTATTTGGAATAGTTTTTTGTTATATAAAGGTGTATTATAAAGTAAAAGAGTTTTATAATATAATAAATATATAAGTATGAAATATCTCTACATGAATAGGGAAATATGTCATAAAATGTTTTTAGAAACTATAGGAAACTTTTAAGATTTTTTAGATAATTTTACGATTTTTATAGGATTTATTTTAGAGTCTTTTAAAAGAAAAAAACCAAACCAATCCAAAATCTCGCCTGAAATTCAATTTCTTACGAGTGGAACAAAAATGCACCGACCCGATCGTAAGCTATATAGATTTTGAGGATTTGGTCGATTTAAAAATCGATCAATCCATGATCAAACAAGCAAAAAAAATTTACTGCATGATTCCGATCATATTCTTCACTATATGACCTAAAATTGTATTTAAAAATCAAATTAAATTCAATTTTAAAATCGAATCTAAATCATGGTATAAATAATAACTCGTTTTTTAAGATTTTGGAAGGAAAATCACGAAAACCTTCTTGTGATCAAACCCAGCGACCCCAGACCATCCCCCTATTCCCCACAACCAACCCTGACCGTCGCGCACCACCTGGGACCGGCGCCAACCGCCGTTGGAGGACCGCAACAATGACAACAGCAGTAGAAGCACTAGCCCAAGCCCCCTATTTTCAAGTATGATTTCTCTTTCCTCGTTTTTCTTTTTTTAGATCTACAAAAATCTGTGCGTAGCCAACCTAACCACCTATAAATTCCTTCAAGTGGATTTAATTATTTTGAGATGTACGAGTCAAAAATCGAGTTCCAAAAATATCAAAATTTTGGTCACAAAAATCTCCCGAAATACTGTTTTGGAAGTCAATTTTCGGACCGAATATGGAGAAGTTTTAAATTCTACTTGAAAAATCTTGTAGGCAACCTAACCAATATTATTTTCCTTTAAATGGTTTCGTTTAATTTGTTTTTAATCCCAAGTTATTTCTGTTTGAACTTGGTGAAAAAAACTATTTTTGAAATATCAAAAATCTCAGGTACAGGGTCTCTTCGGACAAACCGAAAGACTTCACCACGAACCGAGAGCATCAAAAGGTGTGTACGGACTTCGTGGACGTGTGGGCTTTGACAGAATTCAGATTGGTTGCATGTGTGTGACAAATTTGAACTGTATCCGTCAAAAATTACCATATCGGTGTTTTAGCAAACTTCTTGATTATTTTGTGCATGCTCATTGAATTGAGACAAAACTTGTGCATTGGATTCGCGTCGTCATGCTGGTCATGTGAACCAAGTAATTTGTAGATTCTTAGATAGTTTACTAGATCGTCGTTTTGCGGGTTTCACAATCGATTCGACGGACGTTTTTGTGAACGACTCATCGGAATTCAAATCTGGACATACCATTGGGTTCGAATCGTGAAACTGGACTTGTGGACATATAGTTTGTTGACTTTAGAGATCATGGGGTGCAATACGAATCCAACGGTAGATATTATTTTGATCTAAAATTACCATTTTGTCCCTGTGTCCAAATTGGACTTATAGATAGCCTATTTTAGCTTCCTCGCTTCTTTTAGAAATATTAGTGATGTCTATTTTAGCATCCGAAGATGTTTGCGTTGATTCCATCCTTATTGCTACCATTGACTTGGAAATTTCACCTACTAAACGTCGTTAATTCTATACACCACCTCCAAACAAGTATACTTTTTTCTGATTATTTATTATTAATATTTCAGCATATTTATTATTTATTTATTTATTTTATATTAAATGGTGTTTTTAAGTCATACTTGGATGCAAGTGGCTAAGTTAGACGCTTTCGTTACTTTTTTTATTTTATGCCCACACCATTATTGTGATGTATTGGTATATCTCCTTTGGCCATGACACACGTGTTCCACGAGTTATGTCTCATGTAGGATACGGACGTTCATAGTTGGCTGTTACTTTTGGGACGTACGACAGATAGGATATAACTGCTAATAAAATTGTATGATTAGTAGACTTAGCAGTTATTAGAGGTATATGTGTTGTGGATACAACATAGTTAGGCATGGGATGGAAAGAACAATTCCTTAGCATATGAGCCACGAATGTACTTTCCCTTTCGTAACCTTTAAGCACCGTTGGAGATGCGGGTGAGATGATTCTCTAGTTCTAGTTGACCACTGACGTTCACAGAACGTTATGCACTTTAGGCCCCTAGTGTCCAAGGAAGGACTATGCCAATCCCATTTTTAGCTAGAGTGTCCATGCATTGATGGTTTGTCTTAAAAGTGCATATTTCACGTAGAATGGCTAGGAGTCATTTTCATTCATCATTTTATATTCAGTATTTCATGGCTTGCTATATGTATCTTGTTACGTCTCTCTGAGGACTTGATGATCTCTCCTGGCGTAGACGATCAGATCTATCCTCAGGAGTACGGTTCAGCATTGGATTCTTCTTTTTTAGTTGAGGAGGTTTTGCCTTTTGATTGTTTTCGTGATCATTCTTTGTTAGTTGGACATGTTTATTGATACTTTATTTCTTAATTTATTTATTTTGGGAGGTCGGACTCCATTTTATTTCAGAGTGTATAGTTGTTTAGTAGTATATTTGTCTCTATCTGACTATCATTTTATTCGACTGTTTATTTCATTATTTGATGGACTATTTCTTTTATTGTTGTTGTGGATGAGATATGGATATACATATGACTGTTTGTTACTTTATGAGCAATAGTTCATATGACAACTTATGTGTGTAGTCGAGGATTCTAAATATTGGAGTATTCTTCGTATACATATAGCTGGCATGCTACGTATTCCTAGTCCTACGTTATTGGGACTGGGGCGTAACATCTAAGCTTGTTAATATTTGTACTTACCGCTTAGTACTCTAGCTCATGCAAAGCAGATCGTCGTGCCACGACCAGGCCTTTTCGTTGACAGTTTGCTCCACCTACGTTAGCAACTGCTTGAGAAATGGCAATCGCTCTGCTCCAATCTTTCATGGCATGGCATTGAGGTAATTGGCTATATATGCCTTCATTTTCTCAAAGTTCAAACTAGTAGACCTAGAAATTACATCTATCCCTTTCTGAAGCAATACATAAAATCTCTGAACTTGTGTCTCTAAAACTTTTCTGAGCCCAAATACAATGCTCAGTGTCATGACAACTAGAGGGATGAATGTAGAGCTCGTTGCGTTGATAGTAGTGGCAACATTTGGGTCAATATGGGCTCGGGTTCAGCCGCTTGAGTAAGAATAAGGTTGGAGTCGTCACCGGTAGACCAACAATCGAGATAACGGGATCTGAAGCACCACTTGACGCAGGTACTATATCTGATGATGGAGGTACTATTGACTCTTTGATGGCTTAAAAAAGGGGATCCAAGACACTATTAATAGTGCATACAGTCTCCGAAGGTGTTTGTCCAATGGGCTCATCAACAGCCACTATCTCAAAAGTAAGGACATTTGATCCTGTAAAATCTAGACAAAGACAATCAATGGGGAAGCAATATTACATCAATTAGTGAAGAACTCTAAAAACTATAAATACTTTCGGGCTCCAATGTAACGCCTGATACAGGCTCTTCTAAATCCTTCCATGGCTAAGTTGTATTCCCTAGGGTGCCCAAATAATCCGTAGGACATTCTTCAACCCCTTTAGCGGTAGCAGATTGGAGTTTTGTTCATGAATTTTTATTTCGGTTGAAAGAACAATAGGAGGGTGTGAGCGAGAGAATCGTATCACAAATATTTCAAAGGTCATCAGCCATCTTACATCAAAAGTCAATAAGTCTATCATCGCGAGAAGGTTACCTATGGGTTCCTCTCGAATCGGACCTTCAACAACCAGTTCTACCTGCTGAGGAGAATACGAGTCGACCTTTGCAAAGCCTTCGACTTCACCCAAAACTATTACCCCTTCTTGTCAGGAGGTAGAACGTATATCTGCGCTCGAGGCATCATGTTGAGAGGTCTATCGCATTAAAACCTTCCGTGGTGATGTATTGTTAAACAAAAGATGGACCGTGGTCTTTACCCAAATGGAAGAGTCCCATAGCCAATGAAAGAGATCGTTGCACAACTATGATAGGGGTTATCCCCGTCGGTTGCTCCATATCATCTGAGCTCCATACTTCCAGAATGGGCCAAACCTAGGTTAGGGCCTACCGAGAGCAGGTCTTAACCAAATTAGCGTGCAAAGAGACTGAGAATATATGGCTCTAGATCATACAAGTTCTCCATCCAGAAGACAAGATGAGAAGTACAAATGTCCATGAGTCACTCAAACGCCACAACTGGAAGACAACTGCATTCTTGATCTGCACCCTGGAGATTACTAATATCCTCTTTGGGTTCGATATCCACGTTAAGGGGATTGCAATAGAGAAATTCATAGATAACTCACCTCCGATCTATCCTTCGGACATGACCAAGATCTTTCGTTTGCCAAGTCGAGCCATTGAGGCAATACAAGAAGGCCTCATTATGTCTGGCATTAGTATCGAATCCCAAAAAAAAAGGTAAATTATAAGGGCACAGCACATTTTGATCAGGGCTGTCCAAGTATTAGTTTTTCATTATTTACAAGTTTGCCACTGAAAAAATTACTCAGGGCTATCTAAGTGTAGATATAAAAGATAAGTGTTATAATTTTTGTTTTCTTCCTCACTCTCCATTCCTCACAAGAAAAAAAGAAGAATAACAAGAAGAAAAAAAAAAAAAACAAGAACAAGAAATTTCTCAGATCTCTTCTAATTTTTGCAAACCTAGTTTATTTTAATTTTTTGCTCTCTTCTAATTTCTCAGATCTCTTTCTCTAAACCCTACTTTATTTTTTTTCTTCTTGTTTGGGCATTATGGATGAAACCCTAGTTGTAGAAGAAATTGGGTTATCAAATCTATCAAATCTATTAGTCTATTAACCAATTTTTCTTTATTAATAGAAGAATTATGCATGAAATCATAGTTGTAGTAGAAAACTATGGAAGAAATCCTAATTGTAGAATAATTGGGTTCATATCAGGACTGCCACAATTTCTGACAGTCCTAGAAGTATTGAGGCCTGCCAGAAATTGTGGCAGTCTTGAAATAGACTCGATGTACAACAAGACTGCCACAATTGCTGGCAGTCCTAGAAGTAATGAGTACTGTCAGAAATTGTGGCAGTCTTGAAATAGACTCGATGTACAACAGGACTGCCACAATTTCTGGCAGTCCTAGAAGTAATAAGAACTGCCAGGAATTGTGACAGTCCTGAAAGGGACATGCTCTACAACAGGACTGCCACAATTTCTGGCAGTCCTAGACATATTGAGGACTGCCAGAAATTGAGGCAGTCCTGAAAGATACTTGATGTACAGCAAGTTCCTTTCAGGACTGCCACTATTTCTGGCAGTCCTAAAGTCGACATTCCCGAATGAAAAAAACATGTTAGGGTTTATTTTAATCTTGATAATAGAGTGAAATATGCATTTTAGGATTTATTTTCATGCATTCTTTGTGAGGAAAGAAGTATTTAACCTTTATTTTCATATATTTTAGGGTTTATTTAATTTTTTGGGTGCCATCGAAATTGGAAAATAGAAGAAAACTAGGATTTTGATGGAGATGGTGATGATGGAAATGGTGGAGAAGAAGAAGATGATGATGATGAGAAAAAAAACTAGGATTTTGATGAAGATGTGAGAATGGAAATGGTGGAGAAGAAGAAGATGGATAGAAGAAGAAGAAAAAAGCTAAGGTTTGTGAAGAGCGAGAGTGGAATTTAGAAATGAGAGTGATTTTTTTGGGTTTGGGGGGTTGTGGGCTTTGGACAGCCCCCTGAGTGAAATATTTTGATAGCCCTAGTAAAAGTTTCTTCCAACCTGGCTAGCCCTAATCCTGGCAAGCTCCGATCAAAAAGATATGTATCCTTATAATTAGCCAAAAAAAATAAGCCATGTCAGTAGATAGCGAACCACACTATCAGATATGTATAAGGCAAGTCAACCTTAGACGTAGGCTATCCTTTGGCTGCACTTGCTTCTCGGGCGCAATGAAAAGGTTGGCAAGCACATAAAAGCCCTCGATGTATCCAACATACCATAGCCATAGGAAGAGCCAAACGATGGTCGAAAGTTAATCCAACTTTTATGAATATCATGTCATGGTGACTGTGATCAACCCTACTATAAGTGACTACACACTTTCGGAGCCATATGGACAAAAATCCAGCGAAGGCAACCTCTCACGATATAGGGTAAAGGGCATGATAATGGCGCTAAAAATGATGAAGTTTTGGTTTCACGATATGAAAAACTTCTATACAAAATGACTCAAAAATTAGTATGAAGAGTCATCCCCGTAGAAGCTATCTTCCGCAAGAAGGTCTTTCCTGCGAGAATAATATTTTAGTATGACAAAGCTTCCCTACACTTATATAATCCTCCATCGAAGAAGATAATCAATCATGCCATTCCTGCACGAAAATAATATTTTTTTTGCATGGAAAAGAAGTCTCCAAGTAGTGGAAATAACCTAAGTAGAAAAGAAAAATTCATTCATGTGCGAAAAGAATAATTTTTGCACAGAAAATAGCTCAAGCAAAAAGAATAATTCTTCACACAGCAAAGAGAGTCCAACAAAAATGCTTCCTTCTCGCTTAGCACAACTTCCGAAAAGCATTACTACATCATATTTATTTATTTAAGAAATATTTCCTCGGAATGCAAAGAATCACGCAAAGAATCACTTTTGCAATAAACGAGAAATGAACCTCAGAATGCAAAAGACAAAAACTCAGTTATTTGTCTTCTTCTGCCATGTACATGGTAGAAACTTACACTATGTTTGGGAACATTTGTGGGGAGGGAGAGGAAAATTTGAGGGAAAAGAAAATGGAGGAGAGGAAAATGGAGGAAAAGTTAATTTTTCCTTCCTTTGTTTGGATGGACAAAAAGTAGGGAAGAAAAAGTTTAAAAATAATTTTTTATTTGTTTATGGATATAGGTATAATTACTATTTCCTCCTTGGTATTCTCAAATGATGATTTAATATTAACTTTTTGAGGGGTGGTGGGGTAAATTCACTCAAATTCCTCTCATCTCTCTCCATTTTCCTCCCACATTTGGGAGGAAAATTTTTTGGTGGGACCCACCTACTTTTTCCTCTCAAATTTTCCTCCCCCATGTTCTCTCTCCCTTTCCAAACACCATCATTTAAAATTTTTCTCTCACTTTTCCCTCAACTTTTTCCTTCCTCCCATTTTCCACCCTTCCCAAACAGTACCTTAGGGTGCGTTTGGTTAGTAACTATAACTCACTTTTCTGAGTTATAAAGTAAGGAGAGCAATAAATAACGTTTGGAACAGAGTTTTTGAAAATGCGTGCTTCAAATTTTTTTTCTAGACTCTACTTTTAAACACTCGTTTCTGAGAGCATCTCAAAGTAGTTTTCCCAAAGCTCCTTTCAAACTTTTGGTACTGTTTAGTGGCCCCCACCCCCCAAACCAACTCCAAAGCTTTCAAGTTTCTCTCTCCTCTCCTCTTCCTCTCTTCTCTGCTGTAGTTTTCTCCAAGTACAGCGACGAGGACAAGTACAGCGGAGACAACAAGTACAGCGGAGACGACGACGAGGACGGCAGCGACGAGGACGAGGACGGCAGTGACGAGGACGACAAGTACAGCGGAGACGACGACGAGGCTGGCGGAGACGACGACGAGGCTGGCGGAGACGAGGACGAGGACGGCGGAGACGAGGACGAGGACGGCAGAGACGACGACGACGAGGTCTGAACTCGAGGACGGTGGGGGGGTTGGTTTTTGTCACGACCCGTTACCCAAATTGTTGGGCCGGGCCGAGCCATGTCCAGCCTACGCTTGCTAAAGCGTAGTAAGCTGTTCTAAGAATAGACAATAAAGGATCTAAGCTACTAACAGTTCTAAAATCACATTTAAATGTTCATCACAACACAGCATCTATAAGCGAAGGTAACATAAGCACAGACTTAATAATACATAACCAAAGTATCTAACTGGAGACAAGGTCCAGTGTCCAAATATAAGAACATACCAAAGTCTCAGTCTCAAAACACAAGAAAGATAACTAAGCAAGGTTCCCCGCTGGGGCCTCTACTGGAGCTAAGGCCAGGTTCTCAATGCAGTACCATAATATGTAACACATAGCGTTTCCTCCTCGAAAAGTATACCTACAACGTTATCCTGTCAGGACGGGAGCAAGTATAACCTCTACAACTAAAGTACTGAACATATAATGAAAGAGATGTACAACAAGAAACATGGTATGATAAGTCTATAAAATAGGAAATACTGGAAACGTGGCATCATGGTACAACTGGGATCACAGTATCATAGTAACACAGGAAACATGGCATATCTGGAATCATGGTATATCTCATAATCTATCATGGCAAGGATACATATGTCATAGAGACAGATGTATATGTAATGTTTAAAACTGTAGCAGGTACGTGATCGGTCAATAGATGTACAATGTGCTGGGGCACATAATGAAATGTACATACGTACAAGTAGACAAGCATAGGTGTACATCTGTACAGAAAATGTGGGATATTTACCTACGGCAAGATACGCATATAAAATGCGACCTCGCTCGCTACTATAGGGGGGTCGTGATCACGTACACTACTATCAGTTTCCCCATAACCCATTTTCTATTATGTGAGAGATACGGGAACAGTAAAAACATGTGAGAGACACTGGGAGTAATATAAGCATGGCCGGTACTGGTAACAGTATGAAACATGTGAATACTCCGAGTAGTATAAAGCATAGTAAAACATGTACTGAGAACCAGTAAGGAACATGTGAAGATATGATAACTGTCCTAAGCATGGTAGGGACCATTTTAATGTAACATGTGAAGATTTAACTTGCAGTTATTCAGAAAGCAGTATTTTAATAGGGTTAATACATGTTCTAGCATTAAAAGACAGTAAATGAGTGTGTAGATGTACTTGCCTCGAGCAAAGCAAGAATACTAGTACGAAGATATAGATGTCCGGTGTCCTGTCAATAATGACATACAACTCAGTTCTAAGCTATGTTCAATAATACACTAGTGGTGAGACACGACTCCTAACTGGACACTAAGCTAAGTGGAGACCTAACATAAAAGTCTAATGTGGAGTGCCACTCTATCCAATACTAATTCTCTAGGGTCTTTACACTAGTGCGGGGTGAGGTCCAATACTATAACAACTCAAATCAACGCAAAACTTACAAGTTGTAACTACTCAATAAATAAATCAAACGGTACACTAAGTTCCAACAATTTTAGAGATAGACAAAAGGCTCAAATATATATAAAATAAAATACCAAAATGATCCTTGTTATTTATAGAAATTTATACTAATTTTTCTGGGATTTATAAACCCTCATAAATATTTATTAAAAATCAGCAAACATAAATATATTGAAAATGAGTTCTGTTTTCCCATTTTTATAAAATACCAAAAGTACTTATTAAATACTGGAAAAATTATAATAAATTATCTAAATTAACATAGTATTTAAATATAATTTTTCTAAGATTTTTACAGCAATTAAAATATATATAAAAATTCAAAACCAGAAAGTAACAATATCTAGAAAAAATAATTAATTATAAATTAAGGATAATACATAATCAAAATCTACAGATGTTGTCGGATGATAAAATAAATATCACCAACGTGTCCAGAACGGTCAAATCAGCTAGGATAGCCTACCCATAAGTCCAATTTGGACACAGGGACAAAACGGTAATTTTGGGTCAAAATTATGTCCGCCGTTGGACACACTTTGCACCGAAAAACGTGTCAGAATAGAAGTCTACAAAACCTAGCAAATTATATGTCCACGAATCCAGAATGACGATACGAACCCAACGGTATGTCCGAAATAGGATTTCGATGTGCCGATCTCAAAATGATACGTTGACGCGACACTTGGTATCCGGTTTGCACGGAAATGCGTGCCGGAGCAAATGTCTTCAAAACTCAGCAAATTATATGTCAACGAATCCAGAATGACGATACGAACTCAACGGTATATCCGGAATTGGATTCCGATGAGCCGATCTCAAAGTGACCCGTTGACTCGAAAAGTGGGACCCGCTTTGCACCGAAATGCGTGCCAGGGCCCACGTTCTCCAAATCAAGCAAACTTTATATGAAAACATGCCAGAACGACGCCACGAGTCTACTGGTGGTGTCAGAAATTGAATCCGGAGTCCCGGGTTCAAAAACGGAATTTAACAAGTGCGATTTAAAGAATTCGGACGGCCAACTTTGGCGCCGAATTCAACCAACCAAACGTGCTTAAAATGAAACGAAATATAAAGGAGACAGGAAGATGGTTATACCAGCTGTGCACCGGAACTGACGATGCGCAAAACGGAGCTGCGACGGCGAAGTTACGAGCTGACGAAGTCGGCTCCACGAAACTGTCCAAAAATAGTTCAATTTAAAACGTCAACTTGGTGGTCAGTTTTGAGGTATCAAACGACATAATTAACGGACGAAAATTGACAGGAGTGAAGATGGATATACCGAGATTACGACGGAGCAAAATGTTCGTCGATCCAACGGTCGGATCTCCCAGAAAACACGTGCGAAGTCGCTGTCCCGAAACACAATTTCTGAATTTTTCCCACGCGCGCGTCGACGGGATTTCGACGTAAACGCACGAATCGTGTGTTTAACACGTCGGGGAAGCGGGCGGTGGCCTGGGGGAGGTCGCCGGAGGCCCGTGCGCCGGTGGGGGTCGACCACGGCGGCCGTGCGGCGGCGCGGCGGCGCACGACGGCGGCCCGCGCGCGCGCGCACGTGCGCCGACTGCTCGCTGCGGCTGCTGCTCGCGCTGCCACCTCGCTGCTGCTGCTGCCACGCGCGGTGGCGCGCGGCGGGGCGGCGACGGCGGTGCCCGTGGCGGCGGCGGCGGCGGGATGGTGTTGAAAGTGGTGGTGGTGTGTAGTTGTGATGGTTTTGATGGTGGTGATGAAGATGAAGATGGTAATGGTGATGATGAACTTGATGATGATGATGGTGGAGTATGGAGGAGGAGAGGGAGGAGCTCGGGGAGGATTCTCGGCTGTGGAGGAGGGTTCGGCCAGGGGAAAATGAAGTCGGCCATGTAGGGAAGAAGGAGGGAGGTGGCTGTGGAGTGTGTGTGTGTGTGTGTTTAATATAGAGAGAGAGTGTATAAATATAATAGAGAGAGAGAGAGAATAGATATTTGAGAGGAGAGAGGGAGGAAGTCGGTTAAGGGGGGGGGTGTTCTCTTGCTGGCAGTATGGGGGAGGTTGAGGTGGTGTGTGTGTTAAGAGAGGGAAGGAGAGAGAGATAGATATTTAGAGAGAGGGGGAGATATTTTAGAGAGAGAAAATGGAGAGAGGGGTGAGCTGGTGATGGGTGTGTGTGTGTGTGTGCTTGGGTGAGGAGAGAGAAAGGAGAGAGAGTGAGTGTATATACATATGTATATTTATACACATATACATATATACATATATAATATACAAGGGATAAAATGAGATTAAATAAGCAGAGAGAGAGATAATAATATAAAATAAAATAATTATATTTTCGAGTAGGCAAAAATAGAAAAACACCAGTGAGGTGTATGGACAGTCATGACAGGGCCCACACTAAACTGGGTTGGGCGTTGGGCCAAGTTTGGACAAAGTCGAAGCCAAGATTTAATTAATTTATAAATTAAACCAATTAAAATTACGGATGGAATGGGAGCACAAGGGAGATCAAATCGGTGGCGCGCAAGTGGCACGCGCATAGTAGGCTCAAAACAGGCCAGGGCCATATATTGGGTCGACTGGATTGGACCGATGTCGGGCCCGAAAATTAAGTTGGAAATTAAATCACAAATTACGGCAGATAATAAATTGGTCTAAATTGACCCGGAAGTTGTGCGAATAAAATGAAGCACAAAATGGAGTGTCTGAGTGGGACACGAAGGTCATGGGTGGAGAGCGTCTCGAGTAGATCATTCATGAGAAGTTGGTTCCGAGAAAATGGCTGGTCTGGTGCTCCTAAATTAAAAGCAACGGTAACGTGCAAACGATGATCAAAAACAAAAGTGGGAATAATATTCAACGATTAATTGGCCTAAGTTGACCCGAACTTGCGCGATACAAAAAGAGCACAAGGGAACGAGTTCAAGTGGGACAGGATATATCAAAACGAAGATAATCTTGTCTACTTCAAAACTCGTGAAGAGAGTTTACAGAGATTGGTATCCCTGACGCTCCAGAAATCAAAATCATGGAAAGGTACATTAATGATCGAAATAATTAAATAAATAAAATATTTATCGAAAAATAATTCATTAAGAAAAGCAAAAAAAATAAACCCTGAAATTCAGGGGGCTTACATCCTACCCACCTTACAAAAATTTCGTCCTCGAAATTAAAAATCATCCAATAGGTCAAACTATAACATGCAGCTGCTCTGGCTACAATACTCAATCTGCTACTCTTGTAATCATCTCTTCTGTTTCTCTTTACAATCTTTTTGGTTCAGGTTCAACAAAGTCCTTCTATCATAAACTATGTCATATATCCTTTAAAATCTTCCATACTAACATGAACATTTATGTATACCCTAAACTATAGATCATTCTCTGGGTATGTCTATAAGCCAATAATGCTTGACCATTAACCATATTTTCAACCTCAATTGTAAATACTTGATTCCCTTATCGCATCCTAAGTATTCTTATTCTATCAATCCACAGTTCTCTTGCATCATTTGTCGTCAATCTTTTTCTACAGTTTCTCCTTGAAATTATACGTTCAATTCTTATCCTTGGCGTAGAGCCTCTTTCTTTTTACTCAACAAGTCCTCCGAATATAAATCCTCGATTTCAAACTCCCGATTTATTAATTACCAATGTACATATGTCTTTGTCTTGTTCCATGTCTTTTAACTGATATCTTTTCGATCTTGTATGCAACATTATATCCCATTCTAACTTATTCTATATCATTCCACATATCGATCTACCCTCTAATCACATGTAATTAGCTATAGATAATCCACCCAAAATTCTACAAATGCTAAATCCTTAATTCGTAAATACATGATTCGGATCCTCATTCTGTAGTCACAACAATATACTATCTCATGATTCCATTATAGATACCCTATCATCAAGTCATACTATAAATGCAATCGTTCTTAATGGTTTCCAAGTCTACTACAGTCAGTCGCTTATACTTGTCATATAAGCTTAATCTAACCAAATCCCTAGGAAAAGTACTTATCACAAACACACAATACATTTATAGTTAAACTACAGGATCAGTCAACAAGGTTTGGCTATTTCAGTCGTCTATCAAATAGAAGGTAACAAGGCCTAAGACTGGGTCAAGCAATCCATAACAGTGTCCAAACAAGTTAAAGAGTCAAGCAAGACAGAAAAGTTTATTGGAATATCTCCAAGAATGGTACGAAGACAACGGGATACATAACGAGAAGAATTACCCAAGAGGTTAACGAAAAGGAGTTTAGTCAAGTCATAGGAAAGATGGAACACAAAAATAATTATGTCCAAAAGATAACGCGAAAGCAATCCTATTGGAGAGTCCTAGAGAGCCTATAATCCTAGTTGCAGATGTAGATAGAACGGAGTTAATTAAGACGGGGAAGAATAATGATAAGAACTTATTCTTGCTCAATCGGTCATAACGAAGTGAACCAAGCTGAGATATGATCTGATAACCATATACGTCTTCCTGAAATCATGTTGCCAGAATTTTTGCCACACCAGTAAGCTTAGATGCAATAAACGATAGAGTCATAACTAAGGTATACACCCTATAATCATATTATCTAGAATCCTCGCCACGCCAACCGGTATGGCTGCGAGAAAATCTAAATTCTATGAATAGGATAGTATATCCGAAATCAGGCTCTATGTTTTTGTCATACCAGCTAATATGGCTGCGATAAATTCTAAACTCCATAAATAAAGTAGACGTTTACCTTATCAAGATATATCATAATTCGATCCACAAAATTTATCACGATGCAAGATCAAAGTCAACAACGAAAATCAGAAATCGATTTCAACAACAAATTAAGGAATAGCAAATGGAAACAGGTGAAAACAGATTTCGAGATAAGATTAGAGTAAGATCCTCAGGGGTCATCCCAAGGGTACAAACTTGGTCTAAATTGTAACATACTGAATTTCAAACAAGATACTAAATACAGTAAACGGTCCTATGCTGTGATGAGTTTTCCTATGTTGCAATCCTAGTAATCCTCTAGGTGTTCTAAATGTTTATCCCTAGTGTTAACAAGTTGTCCTAGATCCTAATTGCAGGCATGCTTGGTACAATAACGTAACCAAACAATTTAAGTCGAGACCTGCATGGGCCGCCAAAAAAACATGTCACGACCCGTTACCCAAATTGTTGGGCCGGGCCGAGCCATGTCCAGCCTACGCTTGCTAAAGCGTAGTAAGCTGTTCTAAGAATAGACAATAAAGGATCTAAGCTACTAACAGTTCTAAAATCACATTTAAATGTTCATCACAACACAGCATCTATAAGCGAAGGTAACATAAGCACAGACTTAATAATACATAACCAAAGTATCTAACTGGAGACAAGGTCCAGTGTCCAAATATAAGAACATACCAAAGTCTCAGTCTCAAAACACAAGAAAGATAACTAAGCAAGGTTTCCCGCTGGGGCCTCTACTGGAGCTAAGGCCAGGTTCTCAATGCAGTACCATAATATGTAACACATAGCGTTTCCTCCTCGAAAAGTATACCTACAACGTTATCCTGTCAGGACGGGAGCAAGTACAACCTCTACAACTAAAGTACTGAACATATAATGAAAGAGATGTACAACAAGAAACATGGTGTGATAAGTCTATAAAATAGAAAATACTGGAAACGTGGCATCATGGTACAACTGGGATCACAGTATCATAGTAACACAGGGAACATGGCATATCTGGAATCATGGTATATCTCATAATCTATCATGGCAAGGATACATATGTCATAGAGACAGATGTATATGTAATGTTTAAAACTGCAGCAGGTACGTGATCGGTCAATAGATGTACAATGTGCTGGGGCACATAATGAAATGTACATACGTACAAGTAGACAAGCATAGGTGTACATCTGTACAGAAAATGCGGGATATTTACCTACGGCAAGATACGCATATAAAATGCGACCTCGCTCGCTACTATAGGGGGGTCGTGATCACGTACACTACTATCAGTTTCCCCATAACCCATTTTCTATCATGTGAGAGATACGGGAACAGTAAAAACATGTGAGAGACACTGGGAGTAATATAAGCATGGCCGGTATTGGGAACAGTATGAAACATGTGAATACTCCGAGTAGTATAAAGCATAGTAAAACATGTACTGAGAACCAGTAAGGAACATGTGAAGATATGATAACTGTCCTAAGCATGGTAGGGACCATTTTAATGTAACATGTGAAGATTTAACTTGCAGTTATTCAGAAAGCAGTATTTTAATAGGGTTAATACATGTTCTAGCATTAAAAGACAGTAAATGAGTGTGTAGATGTACTTGTCTCGAGCAAAGCAAGAATACTAGTACGAAGATATAGATGTCCGGTGTCCTGTCAATAATGACATACAACTCAGTTCTAAGCTATGTTCAATAATACACTAGTGGTGAGACACGACTCCTAACTGGACACTAAGCTAAGTGGAGACCTAGCATAAAAGTCTAATGTGGAGTGCCACTCTATCCAATACTAATTCTCTAGGGTCTTTACACTAGTGCGGGGTGAGGTCCAATACTATAACAACTCAAATCAACGCAAAACTTACAAGTTGTAACTACTCAATAAATAAATCAAACGGTACACTAAGTTCCAACAATTTTAGAGATAGACAAAAGGCTCAAATATATATAAAATAAAGTACCAAAATGATCCTTGTTATTTATAGAAATTTATACTAATTTTTCTGGGATTTATAAACCCTCATAAATATTTATTAAAAATCAGCAAACATAAATATATTGAAAATGAGTTCTGTTTTCCCATTTTTATAAAATACCAAAAGTACTTATTAAATACTGGAAAGATTATAATAAATTATCTAAATTAACATAGTATTTAAATATAATTTTTCTAAGATTTTTACAGCAATTAAAATATATATAAAAATTCAAAACCAGAAAGTAACAATATCTAGAAAAAATAATTAATTATAAATTAAGGATAATACATAATCAAAATCTACAGATGTTGTCGGATGATAAAATAAATATCACCAACGTGTCCAGAACGGTCAAATCAGCTAGGATAGCCTACCCGTAAGTCCAATTTGGACACAGGGGCAAAATGGTAATTTTGGGTCAAAATGATGTCCGCCGTTGGACACACTTTGCACCGAAAAACGTGTCAGAATAGAAGTCTACAAAACCTAGCAAATTATATGTCCACGAATCCAGAATGACGATACGAACCCAACGGTATGTCCGAAATAGGATTTCGATGTGCCGATCTCAAAATGATACGTTAACGCGACACTTGGTATCCGGTTTGCACGGAAATGCGTGCCGGAGCAAATGTCTTCAAAATTCAGCAAATTACATGTCAACGAATCCAGAATGACGATACGAACTCAACGGTATATCCGGAATTGGATTCCGATGAGCCGATCTCAAAGTGACCCGTTGACTCGAAAAGTGGGACCCGCTTTGCACCGAAATGCGTGCCAGGGCCCACGTTCTCCAAATCAAGCAAACTTTATATGAAAACATGCCAGAACGACGCCACGAGTCTACTGGTGGTGTCAGAAATTGAATCCGGAGTCCCGGGTTCAAAAACGGAATTTAACAAGTGCGATTTAAAGAATTCGGACGGCCAACTTTGGCGCCGAATTCAACCAACCAAACGTGCTTAAAATGAAACGAAATATAAAGGAGACAGGAAGATGGTTATACCAGCTGTGCACCGGAACTAACGGTGCGCAAAACGGAGCTGCGACGGCGAAGTTACGAGCTGACGAAGTCGGCTCCACAAAACTGTCCAAAAATAGTTCAATTTAAAACGTCAACTTGGTGGTCAGTTTTGAGGTATCAAACGACATAATTAACGGACGAAAATTGACAGGAGTGAAGATGGATATACCGAGATTACGACGGAGCAAAACGTTCGTCGATCCAACGGTCGGATCTCCCAGAAAACACGCGCGAAGTCGCTGTCCCGAAACACAATTTCTGAATTTTTCCCACGCGCGCGTCGACGGGATTTCGACGTAAACGCACGAATCGTGTGTTTAACACGTCGGGGAAGCGGGCGGTGGCCTGGGGGAGGTCGCCGGAGGCCCGTGCGCCGGTGGGGGTCGACCACGGCGGCCGTGCGGCGGCGCGGCGGCGCACGACGGCGGCCCGCGCGCGCGCGCACGTGCGCCGACTGCTCGCTGCGGCTGCTGCTCGCGCTGCCACCTCGCTGCTGCTGCTGCCACGCGCGGTGGCGCGCGGCGGGGCGACGACGGCGGCGGGATGGTGTTGAAAGTGGTGGTGGTGTGTAGTTGTGATGGTTTTGATGGTGGTGATGAAGATGAAGATGGTAATGGTGATGATGAACTTGATGATGATGATGGTGGAGTATGGAGGAGGAGAGGGAGGAGCTCGGGGAGGATTCTCGGCTGTGGAGGAGGGTTCGGCCAGGGGAAAATGAAGTCGGCCATGTAGGGAAGAAGGAGGGAGGTGGCTGTGGAGTGTGTGTGTGTGTTTAATATAGAGAGAGAGTGTATAAATATAATAGAGAGAGAGAGAGAATAGATATTTGAGAGGAGAGAGGGAGGAAGTCGGTTAAGGGGGGGGGGGTGTTCTCTTGCTGGCAGTATGGGGGAGGTTGAGGTGGTGTGTGTGTTAAGAGAGGGAAGGAGAGAGAGATAGATATTTAGAGAGAGGGGGAGATATTTTAGAGAGAGAAAATGGAGAGAGGGGTGAGCTGGTGATGGGGGTGTGTGTGTGTGCTTGGGTGAGGAGAGAGAAAAGAAAGAGAGTGAGTGTATATACATATGTATATTTATACACATATACATATATACATATATAATATACAAGGGATAAAATGAGATTAAATAAGCAGAGAGAGAGATAATAATATAAAATAAAATAATTATATTTTCGAGTAGGCAAAAATAGAAAAACACCAGTGAGGTGTATGGACAGTCATGACAGGGCCCACACTAAACTGGGTTGGGCGTTGGGCCAAGTTTGGACAAAGTCGAAGCCAAGATTTAATTAATTTATAAATTAAACCAATTAAAATTACGGATGGAATGGGAGCACAAGGGAGATCAAATCGGTGGCGCGCAAGTGGCACGCGCATAGTAGGCTCAAAACAGGCCAGGGCCATATATTGGGTCGACTGGATTGGACCGATGTCGGGCCCGAAAATTAAGTTGGAAATTAAATCACAAATTACGGCATATAATAAATTGGTCTAAATTGACCCGGAAGTTGTGCGAATAAAATGAAGCACAAAATGGAGTGTCTGAGTGGGACACGAAGGTCATGGGTGGAGAGCGTCTCGAGTAGATCATTCATGAGAAGTTGGTTCCGAGAAAATGGCTGGTCTGGTGCTCCTAAATTAAAAGCAACGGTAACGTGCAAACGATGATCAAAAACAAAAGTGGGAATAATATTCAACGATTAATTGGCCTAAGTTGACCCGAACTTGCGCGATACAAAAAGAGCACAAGGGAACGAGTTCAAGTGGGACAGGATATATCAAAACGAAGATAATCTTGTCTACTTCAAAACTCGTGAAGAGAGTTTACAGAGATTGGTATCCCTGACGCTCCAGAAATCAAAATCATGGAAAGGTACATTAATGATCGAAACAATTAAATAAATAAAATATTTATCGAAAAATAATTCCTTAAGAAAAGCAAATAAAATAAACCCTGAAATTCAGGGGGCTTACAGTTTTGGGGACGGCTCGATGATGAGGACGAGGTCTGAGGACGATGGAGACGACGATGACAACCGTGGACGACACAACGAACTCGAATGTGGACGACACAACGACCCCAAGCCGTCTCCCACAACGTCCCCGGCCCAAACCCTAGCCTCGGACACGAACAGTCGTGTCAGACACGAATTGAGTTGACAGGATATGCTTTGTGTCTGAGAGGAGATTTTTGTGCGGACACAAACATGATACAGATGGTCTCGGATCTGGAGAGTAGTGTTTGTGTCGGACACGAATTGAGTGAAGAGGATAGAGATATTTTATTGGACACGAAAAAAATGTGGGGACACAAATTGGACACGAACAGATTAGTTTTAATATAAATATTGTATACATTTTTAATAAAAACTATTTTCACAAAATATTTTACCAAACAGAATTTTGAACTTTTATTTCATAAAAATATTTTTCAGATAAAAGTAACCAAACGCAAAATCAGAATTTTTACACTCAGAAAATAACTTTATAACTTACTTTCAAAAAACTGTTTTCAGAAAGAAATTTCAGAAAACATATCCAAACGAATCCTTAGCTTTCTTGCACTTGAATACTCATGCGGGTAGGGGTTTCTTCCGCTCAAGAAATCCAATGGGAATGATCATTCCCAGGGCCTGTTTGGTAGCCAGCAAGTGGCGAGAAAAATGCAGCAAGTGGCCACTTGCTGTGAAAGTGAACCGAGTTCCTGCGTTTGGTTTGCTGTAACAATTATGATGTAAGTGTCAATTTCTGACACATCAGAGTTACTGTCCCCCTCAATTTAATCCCTCCTCACCTACATCAGAAAAGTGAGGGGAGTGGCTGCAAGTCGCCAGCAACTGACCACGGTCCACGCGGTTGGGAACGTTGGCGTTGGTGCTGTGGCACACGACGAGCACAAGTCGCCTGCAGGTGGCGAGGGGCCCAGGGATGCTCGTCGCGGGGAGCTCCGAAGCCTCAAGCTCCGGTGAGCTCCGAAGCTCCGGTGAGCTCCTAACAGTCTCAGGCGCCGGCGAACTCCGAAGCCAGACGACGGTCGAGGTCCGATCATCGTCGCCGAGGAGGACGAGGCGGGGGTGAGGGATCCGGCGCCGAGGCGGAGAGGAGGGAGGGGCGGAGGCGACGGAGAGGGGCTCAGGTCATCACCCGACTCTTCCTTCTTCTCACCATCACCTGAAGTCTGTGGAGAAAGAAGAGCCTGTGGAGGGAGAGAGAGAGATCGAAAAAAAAATTTGAAGAAGAAAAAGAATGGGTTTTTGTGTAGAAGAAGAAGACATCCAGAGTAGGAGAGGAGTGGAGAGAGAGAGAGAGAGAGAAAGAGAGAGAGAGAGAGAGAGAGAGAGAGAGAGAGAGAGTTTGAGAGGCTGTGAATGGATTTTTGTGTGAATCCATTTTTATCCAGAGAGTAATATTGATATTTTTGCGTGAATCCATTTTTTGTGTGAATCCATTTTTATATTATCCTATTTGATAAAATGGCTTTGAAACTTCAAAGTGTAATATTGATATAATTTTACTAAAATTATTTTTATTCTTTTAATATATACAAAAGAATAAGTTGGGGGGTAATCATACTTAGGCTTACCACATCTCTATAAAATTTTTACTTTCAACAATCCAAACAATCGAACTACTTTTTTTCCACTTACAAAAATCATCCAAACACCAAACCAATTTTTATTCCACTTGCAGCAGACAAAAATTACTCCATCCAAACATATTTTGGAAAGTGCTACTTACCGCAAGTCAACGGAAACTCAACTTACTGCAAGTGTCACTTTCACACTTTCAAAGAGTTACATCGATCCAAACAGCCCCCATTGGAATGCATTTAACGCTCTGCACACTTTTTATGTGACAACTTTTTGTGCAAACGAGAAACAACTATCGCTCCACATAATTCGAAGTGATTGTCAGATGTCAGTCTAATAAAGTACGTTCAAATCAACGTTGGGCAGTACGAAGCCCGCTTTATTCTTCTCATGTAGAGAGTTTTGCGCTGATTATTTATTAGCATGAAAGGGATTTTACACTGGTTGCTTCAAGCGTGAAATATTATTTAGGCTTAATTGTACTTTGCTACCCTCAACTATTCCGCCTTTTCAACTTGATACCATAAACTTTTTTTCGTAACAAATTGGTACCTCAACTATTATTTTTTTCAACTTGATACCTAATTTTTCAAAAATTCCGAAAATGCCCTTCCTTCTTCCTTCCCTCCACCCCCTTCCCCACTCCGGCCACCCCCCCTGCTAGCTCTGACCGCCCCCCCCCCCCCCTGCTAGCTCCGCCCCCCCCGCCCCCCACCCCTCCCCCCCCTGCTACCTTCGGCCACCCCCTGCCCCGCCTCCCGCCCCGCCCTCCCTCCCCAGCCCCCCTCCTCCCGTGCTGCCGCGGCCTAGGGGAGAGGCGGGGGCGGGCGAGCGGCCGGAGTGAGCAGGGGGGGGGGTGGGGGGCGGGGGGGGGGGGGGGGGGGGGGGGGGCAGCCGGAGTGAGCAGGGGGGGCGGCCGGAGCGTGCAGGGGGGGAGGGTTAGGGGTAGGGGTAGGAGCATTTTAGTCCAAAATAATATCTGGGTACCAAATTGTTACAAAAAATAGTTTAGGGTACAAAGTTAAAAAATGGTAATAGTTGAGGGTAGCAAAGTGCAATTAATGCTCAAAAAGTTATAAATTTTTTTTTTTTGATGAAACCCTCAAAAAAAAAAAAAAAAAAAAAAATCGAGGCATGAAAGGGATTTTACACTGGTTGCTTCAAGCGTGAAATATTATTTATGCTCAAAAAGTTATAATTGGAACTTGTTTGTTACTAAAATCGAGGATAACCGGGAGAGGTTTTACCACATGTTCTTTGCAATTATTGCTTCGTGGTGTATGCAGTATAATTGCACATGGAGAAACATGCCTCATTAATATACTGAGAGTGGTCCACATTTGTTTTCTCTCCTTTTGTGGCGCAGTGATCTCTACACAAAGAATCTCTACACTTGATAGTGTTGTTGCATGGCAAACTTTTTCTCTGGACGACGTTCTTTCCTGCTGGACAACATTTTTTGCTGGATGTTACAAATAAACTTTTTTGAGACTTTAGCTATGAATAGTCTCGATTCATGTGCATTCATAGGATCCTATAAGCCTCCAGGCAATATTTATACGTCCATACTCTGATCAAATCATTCCTCAACACTAGATGGCCATCACCTCGTACATTTTGTCTTCTTCTACGAGAATTCCAAGGTACTTCTCTCAGGTCTACTACGTCCATATTATCTTTAGGCCTCGTTTGGTTGGCGGAATCTCCCGGTTGGAAAAAAAAGTGATTAATTTTCTATGTTTGGGTGCCCAAGGAATTGAGGAGGAAAGGAAAGTGATTCCCAATGGAAGGAAAATTAGGGAGGAAAGTGATTCCATCCATCCAAGGAAGGAATCACTTTCCCACATTGAAGTATTCACTTTCCTTTCCAAATTCTTTGGCATTGCCAAACATCGGAAAGGAAAATCAATAGGAATTAAAGTTTCCCAAAGGAAAGGAAATGACAAGGAATTGATTTCCTTTCCCTTCCATTCCGCGAACCAAACGAGGCCTTAGGCCTCGTTTGGTTCGCGGAATCTCCCGGTTGGAAGGAAAGTGATTACTTTCCTATATTTGGGTGCCCAAGGAATTGAGGAGGAAAGGAAAGTGATTCCCAATGGAAGGAAAATTAGGGAGAAAAGTGATTCCATCCATCCAAGGAAGGAATCACTTTCCCACATTGAAGTATTCACTTTCCTTTCCAAATTTCTTTGCATTGCCAAACATCGGAAAGGAAAATCAATAGGAATTAAAGTTTCCCAAAGGAAAGGAAATGACAAGGAATTGATTTCCTTTCCCTTCCATTCCGTGAACCAAACGAGGCCTTAGTAGATGCTCAAATGAAAGAATATTGAAGTTTCTCTCATATATACTTTCTGAAGTTCATATCTACAAAGAAGACCATTCAACATCCTTGATTCGATATCCAATGCTACACTCTCCAGAATCTCAAGCTAGTATTCGAAATTCTTGTATGATTATGTTCCTTGTAATAGAATTTTGAATATTTGTAAGATTTTATTAAAGTTTTTTTTAAAGTAATGTTACTTTTTTTTTCTATATGAAAATAAAATAAGACTCTATTGGGGACTGCCTTTTTCACCAACAAGAAGGTTGTGGCTCAATCTGACATCAAGTGCAGCAGGACAATCATTGAAGTGTTGGTTATGGAGTTCAACGAACAATTACTTAAGGAAACACTTGCAGAAGCCTCCCATGGAGCTAGGGGTTACATTTCTCACAAAATTACTTCTGGCCGCGTGAATGTTGCTCACAATGTTTGGCTACCAAAACCATGCATTACATATCCTAGTGCCATCATCAAAGGTGAGGAGATTTTTGTTGGCTCGGTCAACTAGCACGCGAGAACAATATTGGCAATGCTGTTGTCCAGTACCCACGCGGGAAGAAAGAACAATTCCCATGCAGGAACAATACGGGTAATTTTGTTGTCCAGTACCCATACGGGATGGGTGAATAACTCCATGCTGGAAGGGAGGCTCCCGCGGTACAAAAGACAATACTATTGTCCAATGCCTGCTCAGAAAGAAATGTTCCATGACAAGAAGACTAATAATACATGCTCTCACATAAGGCAAGCCAATTTCCCATGCAGGGACCATCACTCCAACTTTGATCAAGCACAACCTTCAAATGGCAAGAAGTCCAATAATGCAGGCTCCCGTAGGAAACAAGCTGATTGTTCACATAAGAACCATCTATCCAGCACCGCTAAAATACGACCTCCCCTCGGCAAGAAGCCTCATTTGGGAAGCTATGTCCCATTGTTGGACTTTCAACGCTAGAATTGCCACAGGTGAGCACACTCTTCCCCTTGTCATTAGCGATGCTGGGGTATGAGAATCGGGGCTCTGGTAGCCAAGTCCTATGAGTCTTCCTTGGCTTCATAATTGGTGAGGGGCTTGAGCGAGCAACACTCCGATAGCATATCTTCGAAAGCTTGTTGGTCGAACTCGACGACCAACATCTCTTGCGTAGTTCCCATCAGTGCAATATCGGATTGCATCACAACCTTCTTGTCGCTAGTGAAGGATATTCCCAATAGTGTCGCCATTTTGTTTTCCATTAACAAAAAGTTTATACTTTTCCTTAAAGAAAACATTGATTATTGCTTTAAGTGCATCCAATTTGTAATTACAAGAAAAATTCTAAGTACAAAGACTAGAAATCAGAGAACTGGAGAGAGTAGCGTTTACTTTGTTGACTACCCGATGCGACGATGGGAACAACCTTGCTAACTTCGGCTCACAAACACTTTGGAGAACGAAAAGTGCCATCAAGTAAGCTCGGTCTCAAGAATCGATGCTTTCGATGTGCCTTGGCAACTCAAAACCCAATCCATTCATAGTCATTCACACTATAACGGCCAACAACTAGAATTTTGCGCAAACCCCAAACAAAAACACATTTATTTTGCTTTTTGCACACAAAATACTACTCCCGTAAAACTCACATATTTATTATGCCTAAAAATCGGGTCTAAACATTTGCACAAAATGCTCCATGCAATACATGTTATCAGTTACAATAAATACTTTAATATTGATGATGGCATCAACATCACCATTGTTGTCGTTTTGAAATTTGAAACACATAACTTCTAAGGCATCCGTCATTCTCAGAATATGTATTGGCATTATTTGATTGCTCAGTCATTAATAAGGAGAGAGAAAAGTGCCTACACTGCATAAAATTTGTTCTACGAAACTTGTGCCATCAGGTTCGTAGTGCTGCGCTGGTCTAGTGAGTCAAGTTTGGTCCAATTTTGAGACAGTTGATAGGATCGTTGTTTCGCAGACCCCACGATCCAATTCAACGGGCATTTATGTGATCAACTCATCGAAATATAAAACTGGACATAGTGTTGACATCGTATAAAAAAACTAGACTTGTAGACGTATATGTTGACTTTAGACCCTTAGATTTGACATGATTTTCGGTGCAAAGCGATTCTAACGATGAACATCGTTTTGATTCAAAACTATCATTTTGCTCCTGTGTCCAGAGTTAGATTTATGGGTAGCCTATCTTAGCTATTTATTTTATTTCGGAAATGTAGTGATGTTTATTTTAGCATCCAAAGACTTTTGCGGAAGTTCCACCTTTGCTGCTTCCTTTGACTTGACGAGTTCGCCTGCTGGACGTCGTTAAATCATCGCACCACAGATAAGATACCTTGTCATGTTTAATGTTTATTTACTTTTATTTCAACATGTTACATTCATGTTTTTTTTATTATCTATTTATTTTATTTATACTGCACATCTGAGTCATACTTGGGTGCCAATAACTGTGTTAGTCGTTTACGTTACCTTATTTATTTCATGGATACTGACCTAGTTTTAGCAGACTACCTTATGTTTGTGAAGCATCATCATGCCTTCATTGGCCTTAACACATGTGATCAACGAGTTGTGAGTCGCATATAGATCTCAAACTTGCGTAGTGGCTGGCCACCGATACGTATATGATGTATAATAGGATATAACTGCTAATAGAGATGCATGTTAGAAGACAGCAATTATTAGAGATATTGTGTCGTGGATATGACAGAGTATTGGATGGGGAGATAGTTTGTCACGTCCCCATCCCAAAATCCATAAGGACTAGAACATGTGGCATACCAGCAAACACACTCCATAAGTATATCCAATTTAATAGACTAAATAGAAAATACCTTACGCTATAAAATAACATATATGGCAGTCACAAGAACTAAACTCATCCACAAATACAAAGAACCACATAATAGTAACAAGACATATGTGCTGAATAAAGGACACTGAATAATGTCAAATAGAAATAAAATAGTCACATGGGAAAAAAACCCGTGGATACAAGTCTCAAAATAAAGTATAAATGAATGGTAAAAGTCTTAAATGAAAAAGTAATCACTACAAGTCCACAACTCTGACGTAAAAAATAAATAATAAAAATGTCTACTCAGGTGCAACCTGAAGTTACGTGTAGGCAACTCTAGAGGGGGTGAATAGAGTTTGTGTCGATAATAACCAATTAAAATAGCAACTCTATATCAAGTCCAGAAATCAACTACCAAGAGAGTAAGTAATCAGAAAGTAATGCGAAAATAAATAGAGATCAGAAGAGCATATGCAAACACAGCGATTTAACCTGGTTTCCCTCGTGGAGGACTAGTCCAGGCCTGAGAACTCTCACGCAGGATTGAAATCCACTATTTGTGAAATAGGGTACAACCAAGTGCCTTTACTCAAAAGAGCACGCCAACTTCTTACAACTTTGTAGAGGCAAAACTTGGAATTGTCTAAGTGACTTTTCTTTCACTCTTGCACACAACTTCTAGTTGATATCGCACTGAGCATCTTGGGCTAAGGAGAGTTGTGGCTTATGAGATATCGAAGAGTGGGGCTTGGAGTAGTAGAGCTTAGAAAGCTTAAATATTTGAAGGTAAGAGATGATTTGAAATAAGAGAATTCAAGCTCTATCTATACTAGTCTGAGGAGGTATAATTTGGCCAGAATTTTGTCCTAAGAATTTAAAATTTTGAACGTTGGACAGCTAGTATCAAGCATGCCCTAAAAATTAGCATCCAAAAAATTAGGAGGCAAAGTTCTACCCGAATTCGGTTCCTATGGGGCCAGAACATTCAATGGGCTATGAGAGGATTGGTTTGGTTTGGTGATTGTCTTGTTTTGTACGGTGGAGCTTGGAGAGTGAAGTCTAGGTTCGAGATAGCTCAGTATGACTCAACGTACATGTTTCTAGACTCAATAAATGAAAAGTACAGACTCAGTACAAGTACAATTACAATGATCAACTTGTTGATGAAGCCTGTCTTGAGCTTTGATATGTTGTAGAAGATATTCTTGATTTTGAGCTCAATGTGTCGTATTGGATCATGTCAAATATTGTTTAGTTAATTCTCTAAATTTGGTTAACTGTGATCCAGTTTGAGTCAATAATCTCTCCTATTTTGATAATTGACAAAAACGATATTTGCATGTCGCAACATTCATACCTGGACACATGTTGAAGGGAGTAGTATGTATTGAATAGCTCCCTCGTAAATAGATATGTCGGCTCCCACGTAATTAACTATTCCGGTTATGTCCTGATACAAAAATCTTTGTCCAAGCGCAACATAATATCCAAGATCATATAATATCTAACAACATATAAGATCATATAATATCCAACAACATATAAGATCATATCAACAAAATATCTATACTTCTCTCCCTTTGTCATTTAGAAAAATGAATAATAGCTCTCCCATAAAGAAAGATAAATGTGACAAAGTAAGGATAGCAAACATACAACTTATAACCATAACCAATTATCATAAGAGACAGCTAAGCAGTTTTGATAAACTGAAAGGAAATAAACTAGAAGTTCATACATGATAAATTGAAGTCCAAAAAAAAATATAGTGCAAAGAGTGCTAAGACATAAAAATGATAAAAACATAACTAAAGTGAACATCAGTAGCAGCAGCAGGTAGAAGACCATGACCATTATGGAGCATGGGAACGGGATGGACTGGCTGACTCGGACGGCTCGTTAGCAGAGGGACATGGATCAACAAACGTCGTATCAGGATCCAAGTACCGCAAGGCCATGGGTCGTCAATCCGGTAGCCTTCGCGAGAAGGATCCCGACCAGTAGGAAATGGCATCGTGGGATGTCGGGCCATGTTGTACTGAATATCATACAGAATATTGCTAATGGCGCTCATCTACAAAATGGTCCGATAGTCCAGCTGGGTGTAGTGATTGTCTTCCAAATGGAAGCGGTCGCACAACATGTCGCAAATGGAGTCAAGTGTGGCTGAGGGCTCAGGCTATTAGGCATCTGAGTCAGAAGATTCCTTCTCAATTGGAGTAGGAGCAGGGGAAGTCCTACGTGCCTTGGACAGAAAGGCAGAAGTAGGTAAAAACTGACACTCGTCCAAAGGGACATTGAAAGCACGAAAGATCATCGAAAGATATGTCACATAGACAAGCAATTTTGGTTTCTTCCTTGCACGAATCATCCAATCCATCATCGTACGAGAAAAATTGAAGGAGATAGTGAAGTGAAGATAATAAAGGGCGGTCTCATGATAAGTAACCTCATCGGTAGATCATGCTTTCGGTAGGATGGAAGAGAAAATGATGGGATAAAGTTCATAAAAATGATTGTTGAGAAACTTAGCCTGAAGTTTTTGAGGACGGGTGTTGGGTGCACACATCATGTCATTGAACCCTTCAAGAGTAATATCCCCAGCAAAAGTGAATTCGCGGGCATCAACAATTTTCTCCCAAGAGTTGGGATCGAAAAGTTCAAGATATTCAACAAGATCAAAATCATCAAACATGATATCAATGCCGGCGACCCGAGAGTAAGTTTGGTTGTCATCGTGAGTCATATTGCAATAAAACATTTGTATTGCATTGAGGTATATGATTGATTGTGTGGATACAAGTTCATCGAGGCAAAGATCTTTGAAGTCCGGATCAAAGTCGGAGAATATGGTAAAATTAATCGGGTGTCCCGGCACAACAGTTCTTGAGCAAAAATCCGAGTACCACTCATTAGATGCTTCTAATGAAACAAAAATTTGCTTATTATAAGTGTTGACATTGGGAGGTGGAGGAGGATTGTACAATGGATGAATGGGTTGGACATTTGAAGGAGGAGAAGGAAGGTTTGATGAAGAGGCACCTTCGGTTCTAACTCTCTTTCCCCGATTAAAAAGTCTATGAGCCATATGATAAGTAAAGGCAAAGATATAAAGAATGATAATGAAAGTGTAGATGGAGAATAAGAGTTTATACCTAAAAATAATGAAGTAGAGTTGAAGAGGATCTCCAAAAACCTTGAAATTTCAAGTTTTGAAGAAGGAAAAGCACCAACAATGGAGTTTCTAGGGTAAGGGTTTGGAGAAATAGGCTTTGAAGATAGGTTGAAGGTGGTAGCAATGAGGAGAGATAGTCCACATTCGTGCATATAATGGGTAGGACCGGCAACACTAGTTAAATCGTGGCCCTTGGATCAATCGGATGAATGGCCAGGAATGGCTGAAGGTTCTGGTACCTAGTACATAGAGTTCGGCCCGAACTCTGCCATAGGCAGAATTCGGCCCGAGTTCTGTGGGGTTGGTTCCAGAACTCCAAAAAGCTAAAAATGTTGATAACAATTAAAAATAATTATCTTGAATTAGCAATGATGAATTATATCAGCCATAAAATAAATAAAACATTGCGATAAACTTTGTTAAACAATGATCAGTACAGGTGAATGTCTCAGGTTAGCTGTAGGGGCCACACTCCAGCTAGCGGTAGTCCAAAGACTAGTACACCGTGTTGCTTAGGCTTTTATGTTTTGTTGTCAGAAGGGCCCTTTCGCCTTGTATCCAAAATAATTTTATCATGTATGATTATGTTATAACAGTTATTTGCGCATGTACAACTTATTATATGACATTTTCATCCGAAGTTCCTAATTCTCGACGAAAAAAATTGAAATGCTCTTCGGCAAGTGGTTTTATGAAAAAGTCTGCTACCTGATGATCAGTGTCAATAAATTCTAAGTTGATAGTGCCATGCATTTGATGATCACGCAGAAAATAATGTCTAATTTCTATGTGTTTAGTGCGTGAGTGACATACTGGGTTTTTGGTCAGGTTAATTACATTAGTGTTATCACAGAATATTGGTATGTGCTTAAACAGTAAATTATAGTCTTCAAGGATTTTCTTTATCCACATAATTTGAGCACAACAACGTCCAGCTGTGATGTATTCAGCTTCCGTTATGGATAGTGCTACAGAATTTTGCTTCTTGCTAAACCAAGAAACTAAATCCTTATCTAATAAATAACACATGCCGCTGGTACTCTTTCGGTCGACTTTGTATCCCGTAAAATCGACATCAGAATATTTGATTAAGTTAAAGAAAATAGTTTTGGGATACCACAATCCCACCGAAACAGTCCCTTTAAGATATCGAAAGATACGCTTAACCGCGGTGATGTGTGATTTCTTAGGGTTAGCTCGATATCGAGCACACAAGCAAACACTAGACATGATATCGGGATGACTAGCTGTTAAATAAAGTAGACTACCAATCATATATCGATACTTACGTTGATTAATAGGTTTGCCGCTTTCATCAGGTTCTAGTTTTGTTGTAGTAGCCATAGGAGTACTGATTGGTTTGATATTGTCAAGATCAAACTTCTTCAGCATATCCTTTGTATACTTTGATTGGCTGATGAAGACACCTTGTGAGTATTGTTTGACTTACAGTCCAAGGAAGTAGTTGAGCTCCCCCATCATGCTCATCTTAAACTCTTTCTGCATACACTTGGCAAACTCTTGGCACAAGACCTCATTATTAGACCCAAATATGATGTCATCCACATAAATTTGCACTAAGAGAATGGTGTCATCAAGAGATTTTATAAACAGTGTCGTGTCAATTTTCCCTTTTGAAAAATCTTTCTAAAGTAAGAAAGTGCTAAGGCGTTCATACCAAGCTCGAGGGGCTTGTTTGAGGTCATAGAGAGCTTTCTTAAGTTTAAAAACATGATCGAAAAATTTGTGATTTTCAAACCAGAAGGTTGCTTTACAAATACTTCTTCTTTAATAAAGCCATTAAGAAAAGCACTTTTGACATCCATTTGAAAAAGTTTAAAATTTTGAAAATTTGCAAATGCATAAAGCATGCAGATTGATTCATGTCGTACAACAGGAGCGTACGTCTCATCGTAGTCGGTACCTTCCTCTTGGTTGTATCCTTATGCTAAGAGATGGGCTTTGTTACGTGTGACTAAACCGTCCTTATTGACTTTGTTACGAAAAACATATTTAGTATCGATGATCAAATGATCAACAGGTTTGGGAACAAGTTCCGAAACTTGAATTCTTTCGAATTGGTTGAGTTCTTCTTGTATTGCCGATATCCAAAATTCATCAGAGAAAGCTTCTAAAACACTTTTGGGTTCTATTTGAGAAATAAATGCAGTGCTAGCTATAGTGTCTCTAACAGATGATCGAGTACTTACTCCTTTCGATACTTCACCTATTACCAAGTTTTCCGGATGAGATGGTATAAAATGAAACTTCTTTGGTAAGCCTTCCAAGGAACTGGTTACAGGTGTTGTATCCATGGGTGTAGAAGTTGATGGTCTGATGTGTATGTCATCATCGTCATAGGGAAGAGCAGCTGTACTATTATTCTCATCAAAGTTTACATTAGTAGATTCTTCAACAATCATAGAGCATTTGTTGAACACTCTGTATCCTTTACTCTTAGTAGCATAACAAAGAAAAATACTTTCATCAGCTTTGCCATCAAATTTGCCTAAGTTGTCTTTGGTATTAAGGATAAAGCAGCGACAACCAAAAACTTGAAAATAAGAAATAGTTGGTGTTCTACCAAACCAAAGTTCATAGGGAGTTTTCTTCAAAATAGGTCGAATCAACACCATATTCAAAATATGGCATGCTGTACTGACAACTTCAGCCCAAAAGTATTTCAGAAGAGAAAATTGATTCAACATAAATCTAGCCATATCGCCAAGAGTCCTATTCTTCTGCTCCACAACACCATTTTATTAGGGAGTTCTAGGACATAAAAACTTATGATCAAAACCATTTGAGTCACAAAACGTTTTAAAATCGGAGTTTTTGAATTCGTCGCCATGATCACTTCGGATTCGAGTAATCATGAAGCCTTTTTCGTTTTGAACAATTTTAGTAAAAACTTCAAAAACAGAAATAGTATCACTGTTATTTGTGAGAAAGAAAACCCAAGTAAATCTAGAAAAATTATCAACAATTACAAAATCGTAGAGTTTTCCACCAAGACTGGCTAATCTACTAGGACCAAATAAATCCATATGAAGTAGTTGCAAAGGTCTAGTAGTACTTATGGAGTTGATGGATTTAAAAGAGGATTTGCTAGCTTTGTTTTTCTCACATTCGACACATACCGTATCTTTTTTGAAGGTAATGTTAGGTAGTCCTCTTACTAGCTTCTTGGTTGACAGTCTTGATATGGTATCCATGTTTGCATGACCAAGATGCATATGCCAAAGTAGTCTTTCATCTTTATGAGCATAGAGGCATCTTCATGTATTGTTAGTATCTCTAGAAAGATAGAATATATATATATATATATATATATATATATATATATATATATATATATATATTATTATTAAAAAAAATATATATATATTATTATTATCTTCTCTTATCCCTTAAAAAATGATGCCTCCAGATGATCTATCATATATAGAGCATTTTGTTTTTCCAAAGTTAATATCATATCCATGATCAGCAAGATGACTAATGCTGAGCATGTTATGCTTTAACTCGGTCACTAAACAGACATCCTTAATTACATGAGAATGAGGATTGCTAATAGTACCGTTACCTATGATATAACATTTTAAGTTATTTCTGAAGGATACATATCCTTCCCTCTTCATCGATAGTGTTACGAATAGATTTGCATTTCTAGTCATGTGTCGCGAGCACCCACTATCGAGAATCTATTTGCTTCTAGATAATGAAGGAAGGTCCACCTACACCATGAGTAGATGTGACCTTTGGTACCCAAATCTTTGAGGGTCCTGAAAGGTTAGTCTTTGGTATCCATGCATACAGTTTTAAATAAACTAATCTTCTAATTCTATACTGTGGTGAAGTGTGTCCATGTTTATCACAATAGTGACATGTAGCATGTATATTTGTGTTAGGTATAGGATTATAGTGCTATCTATGTGTTTGATGTCCTGCATGAGAATGTGTGTGCATAGGAGTATATCTATGTGTGCCATGTGTATGTGTGGGTGTTCTTCGTGTTGCATGTAGATAAGTGTACATAAAAGCATGATTATGAGCAACATGACTATATGTGTTTTTCTTGTGACGTGTGTTTTTGTGTTGAACAAACTTTTGTTTAGTGTACGTGTTGTGACTGTGAGACCATGGGTTTGAGGCTGAACAACTTGTTTTTCCAGTTTGATCTCTAATCATTTAGAGGTGTCGCACATATCATTATACTTGGCGGTTAAAGCATCAATTGTTACAACAACAATATTATACTTCTTTTCCTGATCTAGAAGTTCTTTATTCAGTGCTATAATATCACGTGTTTGTTTCTCAATACGAGATTCGGCATCGTGTAAGCTTAGTTTAAGCTTGGATACCTCTTAGTGTTATCCGTGGGTGGTGTGTCTCTAACATTATCAAGTAAACATGAAAGTCTATGTATCTCAACTTCATGAGTTTTTATCTTATCCTTTGCATGTTTATACTTGCTAAGCAACTTCTTCTGATCTTCAAGCAAGTCACTAACAGCATCATCAAGTTTATCAAATGTAAAGTCATCAAGAGGATCGTTTGTTACCTTTTAGGACGTTGCCATTAGGCAGACGTTTGCTGTATCTTGGGGAGAGTCCTCTTCTTCTTCTGAGTCACTGACTTCGCTCACGTGCCAAATACTTATGTCGGCATATTTTCGAGAGGTTGGCTTCTTGTACGATATTTCATATTGGCTTCCTTTCTTTGTAGTAGGGCAATCTTTCTTTGCAGTAGGGCAATCTTTCTTGATGTGCCCCGTCTTCTTATAACCGAAATAAATAGGCTCTTCATCGTCTTTATTGTGTTATTACTTCTTTCTTTGGTTGAGGCGAAGAAACTTCTTAAAGTTGAGGACCATCAGTGCTTGATCATCACCTCCGGAATCATCGTCTTCGGTATCTTCTAGAGCAGTCTTTCGGCGATGAGCTCTTGGTATAATTTTCTTTTCCTTCGGAGCAGCTTCTTCAAAGTCTTTGAGATCGAGCTCATGCGTCATCAGCTTGCCTACCAAATTTTCTAGAGACACGGTGTTGAGATCATTGCCTTCTATGATCGCTGTGGCTTTGGGGTTCCAGTTCTTCATTAGTCCCCTAAGCACCTTGTGTATCTTCTCATAGTTGGAGTCGTCCTTACCAAGAGAAGATACAGGATTGACGATGTAGAGGAATCTAGTGATCATCTGTTTAATCGTCTCGTTGGGCTTCATCTTGAAAGTTTCGTACTCCTGTGTCAGACGACTGATTTTTGATTCTTTTACTGTGTGGTTCCTTCATGGGTCACCTCCAGAAGCTTCCATACTTCGTGTGAGGTGGAACATGTAGAGGCCATGTTGAATTCAGTCCTGTCTATAGCACAGAAGAGAGTATTAATAGCCCTAGCATCTATACTAGCCTGTTTCTTTTCTTGGTCAGTATATTTGTCGTAGGGTTTATCTATGAGATTTTCCTCGACAATAATTCTAGAAGACTTTTTGTAACCATCAGTGACTATGGTCCATAAATCAAAGTCTAGAGGCTTTAGGTAGAAACTCATTCCAGTCTTCCAATAGGTGTAGTTGGTTCCATCAAATAGGGGTAACTTATTTGTGGACTCTCTCACCATAGTTGGTAAAGGTAGGTTGCGTGGTTGCCATGGATCATCTCTAGGATGTTAATCCATTTTCAAGAGAATAGAGCTTTGATACCAATTGACGTTACGTGTATACAACTCTAGAGGGGGGTGAATAGAGTTTGTGTCGATAATAACCAATTAAAATTGCAACTCTATATCAAGTCCAGAAATCAACTGCCAAGAGAGTAAGTAATCAGAGAGTAATGCAAAAATAAATAGAGATCAGAAGAGCATACCAAAACACAACGATTTAACCTGGTTTCCCTCGTGGAGGACTAATCCAGGCCTGAGAACTCTCGCTCAGGATTGAAATCTACTATTTGTGAAATAGGGTACAACCACGTGCCTTTACTCAGAAGAGAACGCCAACTTCTTACAACTTCATAGAGGCAAAAGTTGGAATTGTCCAAGTGACTTTTCTTTCGCTCTTGCACACAACTTCTAGCTGATATCGTACTGAGCACCTTGGGCTAAGGAGAGTTGTGGCCTAGGAGATATAGAAGAGTAGGGCTTGGAGTAATAGAGCTAAGAAAGCTTGAATATTTGAAGGTAAGAGATGATTTAAAATGAGAGAATTCAAGCTCTATCTATACTAGTCTGAGGAGGTAGAATTTGGCCAGAATTCTGTCCCAAGAATTCAAAATTTCGAACGTTGGACAGCTAGTATCAAGCAGGCCCTAAAAATTAGCATCCTAAAAATTAAGAGGCAGAGTTTGGCCCAAATCTCTGCTTGGGGCAGAGTTTGACCCAAATTCGGTTTCTATGGTGCCAGAACATTCAATAGGCTATGAGAGTTTTGGTTTGGTTTGGTGATTGTCTTGTTTTGTATGGTGGAGTTTGGAGAGTGAAGTTTAGGTTCGAGATAGCTCAGTACGACTCAATGTACATGTTCCTAGACTCAATAAATGAAAAGTACAGACTCAGTACAAGTACAATTACAATGATCAACTTGTTGATGACGTCTGTTTTGAGCTTTGATATGTCGTAGAAGATGTTTTTGACTTTGAGCTCAATGTGTCGTATTGGACCATGTCAAATATTGTTTTGTTAATTCTCTAAATTTGGTTGACTGTGATCCAATTTGGGTCAACACAACCTCGTCTTCCTTAGCTGGTACAAAAGAACTCGGTCCATACTCCTCAGGAAAGATCTCGTCACCTATATCTGGGAAAAAAACCAGGTCCTCAAGGCACACAATAAGGTACATAATTTATAAGCTAAAGTGCAGTAAATGAAATATCTTGGGGTGACTAAACCAAACTAATGTGACACTTTGAGGACAACGTTCGTAAGTGCAGACATTTCCAAAGTAAAAGACATCCGGATCTGGCAGACATATAGCCATAGCTCTGGTACTAGAGTCTCAATGGTAACTAAGCGAGAAACATTGATCACAGGAAACATGTAATTTTTTGAAATAAATATATGTACATAATATGTGTAGTGCACATCATGGCTCGCGCAAGTAGTAGTTGTCCTCAACTCTCAAAAATTAATAAGTTGCATCCACAACTTACCGTTTTAACCTCTATCTAGACGGCAAATCCTATGACACACATCTATATAGAAATATAAAATGACAAAAACAACCCTGTCTTACAGTTATTAGAAAAATTTGATATCTCAGGTAATCAAGCTCAAGTATCAGGATAATATATGTGTCAATCACATGCTGTTCCTACGGGTCTCAATGGAAATAAAATCCAAAGATCTCAGTAAGGCTCTATATATTAATACTAGACAACTTAATAGTTGAATGCACCCGAATGAAATACGTAAGCACGTATTGATATATCCACTATGGTCTAAGATAATGATATAAATAATAAGAAAATAAAGAACAATAATGTCACGACCTGCACCCTGTTTAGGGGCACGAGGACGTGGGTACGTCCAGCCTACGTCGCAGTATCGGCGGTAGAACGCTGTATAGGTCATCTATAACATCTAATATCTTACAACAAGGAATATAAACCTGTCATCTCCGCATGGAGGAATATATATATGACATACTCAATCACAAGTCTATGGAAAGATAGAGCACGATATTTGAAATAAAGATAAGGAGATTAACTGAATAAATAGTAAAGTCGTCCACACATGAGTTTAGAAGTTCAAGACAATAAGTACATATCTTGAATATAAATAAGTCTCAATTAACAATTGGAACAATCCGATACAACATGAATAATAAATACTCTAAACTATATCTAGGGCACCCTCTACTGTGCAGGATCCTCCTCAGGCTCCTGTGTGCCACCCTCGTATGCCTCGTAGTGGGTAGGATAGTCATCTAAGTCATCTATAATATTTTTGTCAATGTACCCAGTCATGATGGAGCGAATACAAAAACTAACAACAGTTCCATTTAAATTGACAAAAACTATAAAGCAGTGAAATAGAGAATGCTATATACGATGAAGGAAAACATGTCTGGGGCAATATAAACTAAAGAGAAATCTGTGAGAGCATGTAATAGAAGGGAACTACCATATCAAGATAGAGCAATGTAATGGTGGACTGAATGTATAAAACTGTAATAGACCATGTGTTTGGAATACCAATTAGATATGTGATCGGCTTGGGAGATTCAATAATTTACACTAAGGAAGGGTAGCTCAACCATACGTGCAATGTATGCTAGCTAGTAGCCAATGTTTTACACTACTTGCCGATAGTTCTTGATCACATATCTAACTAATTTTTTCTCTGCCCCGATTTATACGATGGATCCAACCATGACACGTTACTAGCCAATATTATCCAATATATGTATCCAATGTTATCCAATACCAATGAGAACAGTATTCGATGCCATCACGATGAGTTAAGGTAACGTCTCGTGACTGAAGATCCAATGACAATACCAATCTGTGTACAATCGTGTCAAGAATCATAAGTAATATTTCTAAATACTTGAATTATAGTGGTAATCAAAATAATGAAAACTATCAGAGAATGTACTCGCCTGCCGTCCAGAGTAATGAATGTGAATCGAGCTCAAAGTGGAGTCACAAGACCTATAGGTGAGATACATGTGTTAAATGGGTGTTAAATAGTGTTAAACATGATTTTCTAGTGAGTGATATGCAATCTAGGTCTATTTTGGTCAAGTTTGACTAATGGTTGACTTTTGGTCAACTGGTCATCTTCAGTCAATCTAGGTTAGGTTAACCAATTTCAAGTAAATTACCCACCTAGAATATCTATACACTACCTATATAATATTTTACCTTATAGATGATTGCCTGCATACCTAGGCAATACCCCTTTCCTTAATCCTCCTCTTAGGCATCCATACTACCTAAGTTTTGTAAACCCCACATGCTTATTGTCTATCCAAGATAACACTCTATCAATACATGTTATTACCCTTAACATAAATCTCATCTTATACCCTTAATGCACTAGGTAAATCTCTCGATCCCTACCTCTAACACAGGCCAAGGCCAATCCACAACCTCTATAACTAATATAACTGAACCAAAGTAAATTAGGACATGTATATAATTTCAAAGGCTGGCCCTTAGATATGAGAAGACTGGACTCTACATGAAATGGATACTGAAATGAAAGTTGGTGGACTAAGCTAAGGTAGGGGACTGTACAGGGTTATTTGGTAATGGGGTCAAAAACTCTAAGTTCAAAAGAAAACTGAACTAAGGACAGCATAGTTGGAACTTGGGACTGATGTCAAAGAATGAAATGGGGCAATCAAGATTGGTGACTGCACATCTAACAAGTGCAGGGGACTGACATCTGTTCAAAGAGACTGAACAAACGATACCAAGCAGCCCCTCGTATCATAACTTAAAGATTATCCTAACAACTCACTCTTCTGATACAATGTATACTAAGTCTCTCCATCTTTTTCTTACAATTGATACACCTACTGATATAAGCAGTAACTATCATATTTCCTAACACTCAAGCCTAAATTTGTGCCAGGTCCTGCTACTACACAGTTGCTGCCCCTTTCTACTGCCTAAACTGGTACCCCGGCTTCCTGCCTCCTCTAACCCCAATTCTCGAACAAGTGGTGTGCACCAAGGGATATCTCACCTCTAATGCACACCACTGCCTACCAATTCATTTAGACACTCATGCATTACCTAATGCATACACTCACATGACTGAACACTATCCTATTCACTCACTATTGACACAAATGCATACACACTATTACATTCAACACATGAGGCCCACAACTCACTCCATGGCACCCACACACATTGGTAAGATACAACGTAACACATTACCTATTGTTGTCAGCCCAAAGGACCTCTCCTTAACCGAATCATCTTTGCCTACTGATATGGCCCCTTTAACTCTGCCCACTGCTGCCACAAGGTTGCTCAACCAATTAGCCTATGTTTGAGAACTTGGACAACAATCCTTTCCCCTTGCCCTCTTCTTACCTCACTTCACAAGGATTCCCAACTGAAATCCTTAAGAGAAACCCCCAAGTACCATTTCAGTCCAATTTCCTTCACTCACATGACTGAAACTCCCTAAGCAAACTTCCTATTTATCCTACATGACACTAATACATGGATACTCCTTGCTACAGTCCACTTTCCTGGACACTTAACATACACACTAACCTCTTTTTCACTCAAGATACTAGGCCTAAGGCTCAGATACAAAAGTATTACTGATACTCTAAAATCTTACATACATCTCCCTCACCTCTGCCATATATTTCCCTCTCTTCCAATTCAGTCCGTCTGACATCTAATTTTTTAGTGCATTTGGCATCCAATGGAATACTGAAGGTGATTCATTTTCAAGCTTATTACATGAAAATATAAGACCACTAACCTAATAAATCAATCATTTGTCCACTTTCTCAAGTACATAGGGCATAATAAAAGAAAGGTTCATGAATCACATGTTGGGTTTATAGCCTTTTGTTTCTATTTTTAGTCCCACATCGGCTAGAAAGGAATGTGTATCTCCATATATATGAGTCTTTACTCTTTATGGAGATGCACATGTAGTGCACATGGGTGTGTGCCATGTGGGATTAATTATTAATGGTATAAAGGCTTAATCAACAATTAATAAGCTGTAAGCTTTTTGCTCTTAGGAAATTTATTTCCATAGGAGCTAAGCCCCATTGGGGCTTAGCGACTCGAACTCGGACTCGGACTCGGACTCGGACTCGGACTCGGGCTCGGGCTCGGGCTCGGACTCGGGCTAAAGGGCTCATGAGGCGTAATGTGGCGTTTTGTTGGCGCACTTTGCACTTAGCACGTCAGTATCGTCGCTAGGCGCATAGTGCGCTTAAGTTGCGCTCGTTGCACGAGCCACTTGCGCGACCACGTTGCGCGGCCCGTTACGCGAGCCCAGTTACGCTTGCCCAGTTACGCAGCCCAGTACGCAGCCCAGTGCGCGCAGTGTACGCAGCGTACGCAGCGTACGTAGAGTGTGCAGTGTGCGCAGCGTATGCAGCATACGCAGTGTGCGTAGAGTGCGTATGTGCGTATGGCTGGCTGCATATTAGAGCGGAAACAGTTACAGCAGTTGCTGCATGTTCAGGAGTGGTTCTGCCACTACCCTGAAGTGCAGGCAACTGCTTGGCAACCGCCCCGTGGGCTATATATGCAGGTTCTCTCCTCTCTCTCAGTTGGTAGAAGTAATTAGAATTCCAGAGAGAAAACTCTAAGTGTTCTTTAACACAACAGAGTAGTGAGCGTGTTGTTTAACACAAACACTAGTACTTTTTAGTACGCGTGAGTTCTGTTACTTCAAACAGAGAGAGAAGAGTACCATAGCCAGAGGAGTTCGCCGTCTTTCGAGGAGTCAGAAGAGCAGGAGTGTTCCCAGGTTTTCCGTCAACCTTGCTGGTTCCTGGAAGCTGTTCGCAGAGGGCGAATAAAGCTTTGAGCAACGGTGATAATTCATCCCAACAATTCCATCTCTCGCCTGTCATCCTTCTGTTGCCTTTAGCAGTTCTGTCAGTATCTTCTTTTTAGAAGGCACTACTGCCAGTTTGCTACGATCACGAAAATCTCTTTAGATTATTCGTGTATTACGATATCTTTTTAGATTTCGTAATTTGCAGAATCCTTCTGGATCTCTGTTGCAAAACCTTCTTTAAGGAGTTGCATTAGAAACGTTGTCTTTACAACTGTTTCATTTTCTCAGTTTTCTATCGAAAAATTGTGCCCCGGCGTTCCCGGCAGTAACAATCTCAAAGCTTTATTGCTACGATAGAAAACATTAATGCTTCACTCCTCAATACTGACTTCTGTAAGTTAGAAAAGTTTGATGGAGAGCATTATCAAGTCTGGAAGAGGAAGGTTTATCTCACTCTTCAACTCAGAGACGTTGATCACGTGCTGCTTGAAGAGGAACCTACTGTTCCAGATACTGGGTCTGCTGTTGCAATATCTGCGACTACTAAACTTCAGGCCAAGTGGAGAAGAGAAAATAGCATTTGCAGGCTCCTTATCCTGAATGCTATGGAGGATTCCCTTGCAGAATCCTATTCTAAGAAGAATATCGCTAGAGACATATGGGAGTCTCTAGAAAAACTCTACGAAGAAGACAAGAACTGCAGTAAAATATTTGTGGTTGAAAAATATCACAAGTGGTTCTTTGAGAACGAAAAGTCTATGCTACCGCAGGTGAAGGAGTTCCTGAAACTGCGACAGAAGTTGGAAGACGAGGCGATGCCCCTCCCCGACAAGTTTATTGTTGGAGGGATTGTCTCAAAGCTCCCCGCTGGATGGAGCAAGTTCTATACAAACATGCATAGGAAGAAGTTGGAGATCACCCTTGAAGATCTCCTACAGGAAATCTATGTTGAGGACCAGATGCGGGCTCAACTGAAGGTGGACACACTGTCCAAGCAATTGGCTAACGCCAATCTGGTTCAGACCAAGGGACCAAAGGGAAAGCAGGCGGCTTTCCACAGCAAGAAGAAGAACCCTGACAATCTAAAAGTCAAGGAAACTTCTATCAAGAAAAAGAAGCCAAAGTCAGAAATGCCTTGCTTCAAGTGTGGCAAGAAGGGCCACTTTAAGAATGAGTGTAAAGAAAAGACCAAGCAATCAGAGCAAGGAGAGCCTAGTAAGGTATCTATGATCACTGACGTAGTTGCTATGATTGCACAGGTTGATACAGTAAGTACTGACTCTGACTGGTGGGTAGACACTGGAGCCTCCTGCCATGTATGCTCCAGTAAGGAGTGGTTCACCACCTATACACCTACGTCTGAAGTGATTATGATGGCGAACCAGGCACAAGCTGAAGTGCTCGGGTTCGGGACGGTGGTGTTGAAGCTGACTTCGGGCAAGTCTCTGATGCTTCAAGGCGTGAAGCACGTTCCTGCTATCGCCAAGAACCTGATCTTGGGAGGCCTACTCTGTAATGCAGGCCTCAGGATGGACATCAATGCTGGCCAGATGGTGATGTCTATCAAGGGAACATATTTCGGAAAAGCTTTTTATACCGAAGGAATGTTCAAGATTCAGCTTGTAAATCAGTCCAATGTAATTAATGTTATTAATGGAGTCACTCATTCTGCTTATACTCTTGAGTTGTGGCATAATAGGCTAGGACATGTTCATTGTAAACGAATAAACAGAATGTCTAGTCTAGGACTTATCTCCAAATGTGGGGGTAAGGTAGAGAAATGTGAAGTTTGTGCTCAAACGAAGATCACAAGGAAACCCTTTCCTCGGGTTAATCGAAGTACAGATCTTCTGGAGTTGGTTCACTCCGATATCTGTGACTTCAAACAGTTCTCTACAAAGGCCGGGATGAAGTATTTCATAACCTTCATCGATGACTTCTCAAAGTATGCATTCGTCTACTTGCTGAAGGCTAAAGACGAAGCATTCGAGAAGTTCAAGGAGTTCAGAGCTGAAGCTGAGCGACAGATTGGACAACAACTCAAAAGAATAAGAAGTGATCGAGGTGGGGAGTACAGGTCTCATGAATTCGCATCGTTCTGTAAGGAACATGGAATTGTCAATGAGACTACGGCTCCGTACTCTCCTCAATCAAACGGAGTAGCTGAGAGGAAGAACAGGACGTTGACAGAAATGATAAATTCAATGTTGTTGACTGCTGGCCTTCCTAAGTGCTACTGGGGAGAAGCTGCATTGACGGCCACTTTTATTCTAAATAGAGTGCCTCATGCAACTTCTGATATTACTCCTCATGAACTCTGGTTCAAAGTCAGACCTAACTTGAATGTTATTCGAGTGTGGGGGTGTCTGGCATATGTCAAGCTTCCAGATCTGAAGATTCAGAAGCTTGGGACAAGGACTACAAAGACGATCTTCTTGGGGTATGCCGAGAAGAGTGATGCTCGGAGATTTCTTGATATTGAGTCAAATCATATTATTGAATCTCGCGATGCAGAATATTTTGAAGACAAGTTTGCAAGGCACAAGAATATTATTCTTCCGGATGTTCCGGAGAAATAATGAGGGTGCACAAGAGACTGAAGTCTTCAATGAAGATGTGGTCCAAGAAGATGTTGTTGTTGATACAACGATTGAACCAGAACAAGCTGAGCCGTCAGCTAAGCGTGTGAGGAGGCCGAAGGACTTCGGAAGTGACTTTGTTACCTATCATGTGGAAGCAGATCCACTTACCTATAATGAGGCGATAAAGACCAGAGACGCGGTTTTCTGGAAGGAGGCGATTGATAATGAGATTGATTCCATCACCTCAAATAACACTTGGGTGTTGGTTGATCTTCCTGAAGGAGCAAAACCCATCGGATGCAAATGGATCTTCAAGAAGAAGATGAAAGCAGACGGAACTATTGACAAGTTCAAGGCTAGGTTGGTAGCCAAGGGGTTTTCTCAGAAGCAGGGGATTGACTACTTTGACACATATGCTCCAGTAGCCCGGATGACCACCATCAGAATGTTGATTGCTCTTGCAGCAATAAATAAGATGGTGATACATCAGATGGATGTGAATACAGCTTTCCTAAATGGCGAGCTGACCGAAGAGATTTACATGCAAAAGCCAGAGGGATTTGTCATCAGAGGTCTTGAAGACAAAGTCTGCAAGTTGGTGAAATCCTTGTACGGTCTTAAACAGGCTTCCAAGATATGGCATGAGAAATTTAACAAAGTTATAAGGTCAAATGGCTACATGGTCAGCGATACGGACATGTGTGTTTACACGAAGTTCGCTGATGGAAGAGGTGTGATCGTTTGTCTGTACGTGGACGACATGCTTATCCTAGGTACGGATATTAGATGTGTCACGGAGACAAAGAAATTCATCTCAAGCAAGTTCAGTATGAAGGACTTGGGGGAAGCTGATGTGATCTTAGGGATCAAGATCATCCGGACAGACACTGGACTAGCACTGTCACAGTCTCATTATATTAAAAAAATGATCACTCGTTATGGGTATCGGGATCTTCCAGGGATCGATACGCCGTACAGGTGTGATCTGAAGCTGAAGCCTAATTCAGGGGAAAGCGTCAGGCAGCTGGAGTATGCAAGCGTAATCGGAAGTTTGATGTATGCTACTACTGCCACAAGGCCTGACATAGCTTTCGCCGTAGGAATGTTGAGTCGTTTTACGAGCAATCCAGGTATTGAACACTGGAAAGCTGTGGAACGGGTTATGAGATATCTCAAGAAGACTCAGACATATGCACTGTACTACAGCGGAGATCCGTCGGTAGTGGAAGGCTTCAGTGATGCCAGTTGGTGCTCAGAGGTGGAGAGCGAGAGGTCCACAGGTGGATACATTTTCATAATGGGTGGAGCTGCTATATCGTGGAAGTCGAAGAAGCAGACTATGCTCTCGCGGTCATCCATGGAATCTGAGTTCTTTGCACTTGATACCGCAGCCGAGGAAGCAGAATGGATTCGGGAGCTCATGTATGATCTTCCAGTGGTTGGGGCGCAAATACCGGTGATACCGATATACTGCGACAACCAGGCGACTGCGGCGGTGGCATCAAATGACCTCTTCAACGGGAAGAAGAGGACTGTGCGGTTGAAGCACAGGGCAGTACACGATCTTATCAAGAGAGGTGTTATTACAGTAATTGATGTTCGGAGTCAGGAGAACCTGGCGGATCCGTTCACCAAGGGCCTCAAGCGCCAGCTGGTCGATGACACAGCTTGTAAAATGGGTTTGAAGGCATTCTGATATTGTATTATTGTATTCCTACCATAAAGTTTTATGCTATTAGTTCAAAGATTTATCTACTAGGCATCTAGCTTTTGGTTCAAGGGAGGACCACTAATCGAAAGAATATCAGGAACGGTGGGTACATGTTGTCACGCCCCGATCCCGCAGAGTCCCTTTCGTCCTCGCTTCGGGCTCTTTGGGACCGTTCGTCCTCGCTAAGGCGTGATGCCGTGCAAGCCTAAGTTGCGCTTGCACAAGGCCAAGACCTGGAACAAGACAAGATAGACAAGTTTGACAATACGCAGCGGAACGTATCGCAGATAATTGAAGCAGCAGCGGACATATTTCAGAAAACAAGTATTGAACACAATGGTAACAAGAACATTTCTCTTTATTGATTTCATTCGAACAGGTTACAAGCTCTCGATTCTCTCTGATACAATATTACATTCTCTCAGAACTTTACAGATTACAATGATCCCGTTCCCATACATTACATCCTTTTATATACAAAACCAAACTCTTGCACAGATGTCATCTTTTGGCATCTCTTCTGATTTCTGGCTCCTGAGGATGAGGCACGGGCTATCGCTTCGGGCTATCCTTCTCGATGCATAGTGCACCTGCATGCAGACTGATGATGGGTCAGTATATCAGCATACTGGTGAATGTGTGAACAAAGAGCTACATTTGTCTGAAACGATCACTGTTCATTTAGTGAGAAAACGTTTCTTGTGATGTGATCTTGCTAGTTTTACCTAGATTCATTCCATGCATACAGAGTCAGTTTACATATCTTTTGAAAACACATCTTTGAAAAGCCACAGTTCATATTATTTCAAGCATACAAGGGACTATTCAATTCTAGCACGATGACTATTCCTTTCATGTGCAGTGCACAGCATGTTTCATGAGCATATCATTTCATTAGGGACAACATCTTTAGCATTCTCTTATCTAGTTCAAGACAAACTTAGGGTCAGAATACAAGCATGATATTACATCCTTTCTCTTAGTGGAACATAGCATTTCTTGGTAACGGATTAATCTCTGCAAGCATTTATATCAGAACTTAAGCAACACATGTATATCACTTTTCAGTGACTCTTACCATAGCCGACCGTCCATCCCTGCACAAGACAAGGATTAGCATAACATTATAAAACCAATATTGTCATTCCCTGTTCGTCTCTGCATCGTTAGCTCTTAGCAAAACATATGATAGACACATGCAGACTGATTGGCAGCTGTGACTCTCCGGTTCAGCTTTGCACCAATCCACCCTATCTATATGATGGTCCATGGGAAACCCATGATTAGCCGCTGTGACGCTCTTGGGTTCAGCTCGTCGCTAAGGACACAGATAACGGCTACACTTTTAACATGGGTCCTTGCACCCAGTGTGCTCATAATCTCTCCTAGGCCGAGTGGTTCGAGGCGCCTCCAGATACCACCCGAGAGACAAATTTTACTCGTGCACGAGTTGTCCGAGACCATATGCATGCTCTAGCAGGATTCTATCAGATGAAACAGATTTCAGATCAGATGTACGACATGTTCTTTTCACGCCTTTGCAGATATACGACACGTTCAATTCGTGCCTTACTTTTATTCAGGTCAACATGTACAAGTCCGTCTGTACATGTCTATAATTCTCAAGCATACAAGCAGCAAGCAATGATCAAGCATTCAATTCGATTCATTTGTTTTCTCTTATCCTATCAAGCATGACAAGCATCATTTCAGTTCTTATTAGCAGGCAACGAGTCTTCTTATTAGCATGCTGATTATTCTTTTCTTGTTCTTAGCATGGCATGGTTCTCTTTATTAAGGCAACATTCAAATCTTAGCGAGGCAACATGTGAATTCTCTTAAAGCATACTCAATGATTTACCATCTTGTTATTAACAAAAGCATTCAATCAAAAACTCAGATTCTTAAGGCGTAAGCGAATCAGCAAATGAGACTTCGTCCACTCACCCAGATTAATCGTCTTCTGTTGCAGAGCCAGCAATCCGATCTTTCTGTTTATCTAGTGCCTTCGCGGAGCGGGGCACTACATAATTATCCACCGAAAAGAAGTTTCGTCCTCGAAACTTAAGGAAAAACTTACGATATCCTTAGCAGCGATAGTCCTCATCCTTCGCCATCATCAATCCATGAAATCACAATTCAGATCATATCAAAACTCTTGTTCAATCAAGTATTTCAATCTCAATCAATCAAATCGGTAAAACATTGCCGGCATCATAAAAATATTTACGGACTTATTGTATGGAACGTTCATCTCATTATTGATATCGAGTAGGCAACGGAATTTCAATCAGAAGACATGTACAATTTAAATTGAATCAAAATTGGCCAGAGGATCGTGTTGCTCTGATGCCATTCTGTCACGCCCCGATCCCGCAGAGTCCCTTTCGTCCTCGCTTCGGGCTCTTTGGGACCGTTCGTCCTCGCTAAGGCGTGATGCCGTGCAAGCCTAAGTTGCGCTTGCACAAGGCCAAGACCTGGAACAAGACAAGATAGACAAGTTTGACAATACGCAGCGGAACGTATCGCAGATAATTGAAGCAGCAGCGGACATATTTCAGAAAACAAGTATTGAACACAATGGTAACAAGAACATTTCTCTTTATTGATTTCATTCGAACAGGTTACAAGCTCTCGATTCTCTCTGATACAATATTACATTCTCTCAGAACTTTACAGATTACAATGATCCCGTTCCCATACATTACATCCTTTTATATACAAAACCAAACTCTTGCACAGATGTCATCTTTTGGCATCTCTTCTGATTTCTGGCTCCTGAGGATGAGGCACGGGCTATCGCTTCGGGCTATCCTTCTCGATGCATGGTGCACCTGCATGCAGACTGATGATGGGTCAGTATATCAGCATACTGGTGAATGTGTGAACAAAGAGCTACATTTGTCTGAAACGATCACTGTTCATTTAGTGAGAAAACGTTTCTTGTGATGTGATCTTGCTAGTTTTACCTAGATTCATTCCATGCATACAGAGTCAGTTTACATATCTTTTGAAAACACATCTTTGAAAAGCCACAGTTCATATTATTTCAAGCATACAAGGGACTATTCAATTCTAGCACGATGACTATTCCTTTCATGTGCAGTGCACAGCATGTTTCATGAGCATATCATTTCATTAGGGACAACATCTTTAGCATTCTCTTATCTAGTTCAAGACAAACTTAGGGTCAGAATACAAGCATGATATTACATCCTTTCTCTTAGTGGAACATAGCATTTCTTGGTAACGGATTAATCTCTGCAAGCATTTATATCAGAACTTAAGCAACACATGTATATCACTTTTCAGTGACTCTTACCATAGCCGACCGTCCATCCCTGCACAAGACAAGGATTAGCATAACATTATAAAACCAATATTGTCATTCCCTGTTCGTCTCTGCATCGTTAGCTCTTAGCAAAACATATGATAGACACATGCAGACCGATTGGCAGCTGTGACTCTCCGGTTCAGCTTTGCACCAATCCACCCTATCTATATGATGGTCCATGGGAAACCCATGATTAGCCGCTGTGACGCTCTTGGGTTCAGCTCGTCGCTAAGGACACAGATAACGGCTACACTTTTAACATGGGTCCTTGCACCCAGTGTGCTCATAATCTCTCCTAGGCCGAGTGGTTCGAGGCGCCCCCAGATACCACCCGGGAGACAAATTTTACTCGTGCACGAGTTGTCCGAGACCATATGCATGCTCTAGCAGGATTCTATCAGATGAAACAGATTTCAGATCAGATGTACGACATGTTCTTTTCACGCCTTTGCAGATATACGACACGTTCAATTCGTACCTTACTTTTATTCAGGTCAACATGTACAAGTCCGTCTGTACATGTCTATAATTCTCAAGCATACAAGCAGCAAGCAATGATCAAGCATTCAATTCGATTCATTTGTTTTCTCTTATCCTATCAAGCATGACAAGCATCATTTCAGTTCTTATTAGCAGGCAACGAGTCTTCTTATTAGCATGCTGATTATTCTTTTCTTGTTCTTAGCATGGCATGGTTCTCTTTATCAAGGCAACATTCAAATCTTAGCGAGGCAACATGTGAATTCTCTTAAAGCATACTCAATGATTTACCATCTTGTTATTAACAAAAGCATTCAATCAAAAACTCAGATTCTTAAGGCGTAAACGAATCAGCAAATGAGACTTCGTCCACTCACCCAGATTAATCGTCTTCTGTTGCAGAGCCAGCAATCCGATCTTTCTGTTTATCTAGTGCCTTCGCGGAGCGGGGCACTACACATGTTCTATTGGGCATGGAGAGGTTACGGACCTATAACCACTGTTGTCTACTGTTGTTTTCTGCAGAAAACAGGTCCTGTGGGAGGTTGGCTTAAATGCCTTAATGAGTTCTCAGGTATTTGGAATGTCTGGTATGCTTTACAGGAAGCATGGTAGCACAGCACTACAAGGAGTGTGACTCCATGCTATGTGTGGCGGTGACTCCACCATGAGGTTCTCGAAGGAGGTAAAGCCTCGGCTATGTTAGCCAAGTCACAGCGGCATAGCACCGCAAATAGGCAGTTGGCCTAATGTTGTATATTAAATTAAAGAGGGATGTAGTCAGCACTACAAAGAGGAGGTGTTTCTCATGTTACGGGTGGCACGACACCACAATGAGGTAAACCCGGCTAGGGATAAAGCCTCGGCCTTACAAGCCATGTTGTAGCGGCGTAACACCGCACAGAAGCGTACGGCTTCATGCTGGGTAGTTTGGCACTACAAAGGGGCTAGACCTCATGCTACGGGTAGTATGACACTACGATGAGGTTCCCGGTGATTCGGGGTAAGGTCCTCGGCTTAAGGCCATGTCATAGCGGCGTAGCACCGCAAAGGAAGCGTTGGACGCTTCATGCCATGTCTCTTTAATAAAGAACTCACCTATAGTGTATGGACAAAGAGATATCAGGCCGTCTCTTGAGGGTAAACTTGTAGACACCAAATATTATACACTGAAACCAGGCTGACACATGGTCTTAAATGTACAGCCAGAAGCACATGTAACTACATTATGTGAGTGGAAAGAATTTTAGCTATGATGCAGAATTCAAGGCTTAGTCCATTCTTGTATTATAGTTTGATTTTTGACTCACGTGGGAAGATTCAAGTCTTAATTGGCATCTATCCTAAAAGCATAATGGACAGTTACTGTGGGGAACACTCGTACTCATATATATAGAGATATGTGGGGGATTGTTGGGTTTATAGCCTTTTGTTTCTATTTTTAGTCCCACATCGGCTAGAAAGGAATGTGTATCTCCATATATATGAGTCTTTACTCTTTATGGAGATGCACATGTAGTGCACATGGGTGTGTGCCATGTGGGATTAATTATTAATGGTATAAAGGCTTAATCAACAATTAATAAGCTGTAAGCTTTTTGCTCTTGGGAAATTTATTTCCATAGGAGCTAAGCCCCGTTGGGGCTTAGCGACTCGGACTCGGACTCGGACTCGGACTCGGACTCGGACTCGGACTCGGACTCGGGCTCGGGCTCGGGCTCGGACTCGGGCTCAAGGGCTCATGAGGCGTAATGTGGCGTTTTGTTGGCGCACTTTGCACTTAGCACGTCAGCATCGTCGCTAGGCGCATAGTGCGCTTAAGTTGCGCTTGTTGCGCGAGCCACTTGCGCGACCACGTTGCGCGGCCCGTTACGCGAGCCTAGTTACGCTGGCCCAGTTACGCAGCCCAGTACGCAGCCCAGTGCGCACAGTGTGCGCAGCGTACGCAGTGTACGTAGAGTGCGCAGTGTGTGCAGCGTACGCAGTGTACGCAGTGTGCGTAGAATACGTATGTGCGTATGGCTGGCTGCATATTAGAGCGGGAACGGTTGCAGCAGTTGCTGCATGTTCAGGAGTGGTTCTGCCACTACCCTGAAGTGCAGGCAACTGCTTGGCAACCGCCCTGTGGGCTATATATGCAGGTTCTCTCCTCTCTCTCAGTTGGTAGAAGTAATCAGAATTCCAGAGAGAAAACTCTAAGTGTTCTTTAACACAACAGAGTAGTGAGCGTGTTGTTTAACACAAACACTAGTACTTTTTAGTACGCGTGAGTTCTGTTACTTCAAACAGAGAGAGAAGAGTACCATAGCCAGAGGAGTTTGCCGTCTTCCGAGGAGTCAGAAGAGCAGGAGTGTTTCCAGGTTTTCCGTCAACCTTGCTGGTTCCTGGAAGCTGTTCGCAGAGGGCGAATAAAGCTTTGAGCAACGGTGATAATTCACCCCAGCAATTCCATCTCTCGCCTGTCATCCTTCTGTTGCCTTTAGCAGTTCTGTCAGTATCTTCTTTTTAGAAGGCACTACTGCCAGTTTGCTACGATCACGAAAATCTCTTTAGATTATTCGTGTATTACGATATCTTTTTAGATTTCGTAATTTGCAGAATCCTTCTGGATCTCTGTTGCAAAACCTTCTTTAAGGAGTTGCATTAGAAACGTTGTCTTTACAACTGTTTCATTTTCTCAGTTTTCCATCGAAAAATTGTGCCCCGGCGTTCCCGGCAATAACATCACATGGTTGCATGCTGCATTCATCTCTCAGGAGAGCTTAGTTACGCCACTTCTTGAAGGGGTTCACTACAAGGACTCATAATCCATCATATTGAAAGCATGAACTGTATGCTGGTTCTTACTTAATTGGGAAGAACACAGGTCACTTGATCTCAATAAGCATAATTTTAAGGTTTCCACATTTATCCCTTTTGATAACTCGTGGCATAATACAGATCAGTCACTTGCAAGCTTGTGATGTAAAACAAAAGCTATTATTCTTCACCATTTTCCTATTGAAATAGTGTCAGAGGGAAGTTGCAAGGTAACATTACATGAATCAAATCATTGTTCCTGAAGGGTCACTATTAATAGCACCATCCTTTATCAATAACCTATACAGATGGCACATAGATGGTTAATGGCTGCTCTTGACTAGCTAAATGATATGGATACTATAGTATATCCTAACTGAACCAACATGACACCATTCTCCTCATTGCCAAATGCATAATCCCACCCAAAGAGCACACTGTCAAGTGACAGTGCTCACTAATATCCTATAGCAACACACACACACACTCATGCATTTATATACATACATATAATATATATATATATATATATATATATATATATATATATATATATATATATATATATATATATATATATATATCACCTATATACAACTGAATGTATGAAATATCCCCCTCTAACTCTCTACTGAGTACATATCAGTTAGCCTAATGGTAACCCTGGTTTCATTACTCTTCCAATTTCTGGACTAAAACACTTCCTAAAGTTCTCTAGCACCTACACACTCACTCACAATGAGCCACACAAACATTCAAACTCACACATACATATATTCATACGCATATATATATATATATATATATATATATATATATATATATATATATATATATATATATATATATATATACCTATAAAATATATGCATATATATAGGTATCAAGCTGAAAACAGAACTAAAATGGTCATTTAGGCATTTTAGCAAACAACTTGGGTTCACAATTCGTAGTCCTCCTAAAATGAACACAAAACTCCATCTAACCATCACAAATTGGCTCATTAGGACCTCAATCTACATCCTATTCGTCATGGGAAGGGTATCCTACATGAATGTATGAATTTTACCATATAAATAGAAGTTGAGAGGGTTATACCTATATAGGAAGGAGCCTTCACAAATTTTCACGAAATTGGGGAAGACGGATAGAGAAGTAGCCTTCAAATCCATGCCAAGGCCTTCTTTTAGCCTCCTTGAGCTTCCCCAAGCCTTTGCCCAACAAATATAGGAAGAAGGAGGAAATTTGGGAGAGAATTGAATGGAGGAAAGGATAGAAACCCTAAATTAAGTGTGGCTGAAAAATATATATATATATATATATATATATATATATATATATATATATATATATATATATATATATATATATATATATATATACACCTATAAAATATATGCATATATATAGGTATCAAGCTGAAAACAGAACTAAAATGGTCATTTAGGCATTTTAGCAAACAACTTGGGTTCACAATTCGTAGTCCTCCTAAAATGAACACAAAACTCCATCTAACCATCACAAATTGGCTCATTAGGACCTCAATCTACATCCTATTCATCATGGGAAGGGTATCCTACATGAATGCATGAATTTTACCATATAAATAGAAGTTGAGAGGGTTATACCTATATAGGAAGGAGCCTTCACAAATTTTCACGAAATTGGGGAAGACGGATAGAGAAGTAGCCTTCAAATCCATGCCAAGGCCTTCTCTTAGCCTCCTTGAGCTTCCCCAAGCCTTTGCCCAACAAATGTAGGAAGAAGGAGGAAATTTGGGAGAGAATTAAATGGAGGAAAGGATAGAAACCCTAAATTAAGTGTGGCTGCCATTTTGGGGAAAAAATGGGATTAAATAGGCATTTGATTAGCCCTAATCTCTACTTTACACTTAGTATTAGGTGGGTCCTTAAATGGGCTAAGTGGTTTGGCCCTAATCAAGACTTGTATCTAACTTGGTCATGACTAGAGTCTAATTAGTTATACTAATTGGTCATGTCAATCAAAATGGTGTCTACCTTATCTAATGATTAGTTAGACTACTAATAAATACAACCATCATTTAAAATGGAAAAAAATATACACTAATTGTGAAATGACTAAAATATCCTTATCCTAGAAAAGTGGTAGTGACAAATAATATAACAAGAACTGACAATAGCAATGTGCACTTGCCTAATTCCGCAGTGTGAAGATAAAATGTCGCTCCTGTGTCCAGGCCTCCGAAATATGATACTCATAAATAATTAATTAACTACTTAAAGTATTGTTTGCCATTGATTGTAAAAGTGCAGAACAATTTTATAGGAGGACTGAACTTAGACTCACAATACAAACTCGCTCGCACAAAGAAAGCCTAGGAATGAAAACCTAGGTACAGCAATCTAAGTACGATTGTTTATTTTTGATTCTGGAGGGTGACGATAGAGCCTCAGAAAAGCGACGGCAGCTCTGCCTTACTCCTTGGACGATCGGACGTAGCCTTGGCTCTGATGAAGATATGCTCTCGGGATGTGTAGGAAGACTCTTCTGTGCGTACCTTTGTCTCTCTGTGTGTCCAGCCGGGTGGAGAGAGTCTCTTTTGTAAGGGAATAACACCTTGCTATTTATAGGAGTGGGGTCTGATCATTAGGGTTTGTAATGATTGCCCCTTAAAAAGTCGGCAGCCAATAATCTGGACCAATAATCTTGATTGCATCAAATCTGGGCAGTTAATTTTGATTGCGCCAAATATGTATGGGCAATTAATGCTGATTGCCATGAATCTTTATAATTTATTATGACAAGCTCAAATCTCCTGCCACATGTTCATTCTGCTTGATTGCAATTAATCTTATTTGATTTGGGTAATTATGATGATTGTACTAAATCTGGGTTGTTATGATTTGCTAGCAGCCATAACTCCGAGGGGATAAGACCGCCACGTGTCTCAACTGTCATGATGATCGTCACGTGTCTCAACTGTCATGAGGACCGCCACGTGTCTCAACTATCGTGAGTGGGACGTCCTGATAGAGCCGCATGAGTACGGTCTCTAAGTGAACCGCATACGGGTGGCCCCCACGATCCTAGCCGCATAAAGGTATCAGCCGCATGAGGGTAGCGACCTCGTGAAGGAGGCAGCCGCATAAAGGAGGCAGCCGCATAGGGGTGGCAGCCACATAGGGAGCTTGGGACTTGGCGGATCATGCCAGCTATATAAAAGATTTTTTTCTTTTCCCTAGGAGCACGCCATCATGTCAGAGCTATCATTTCAGCTTTATGTCACAGTTGTCACTTTGCCTTTCTGTCAGAGCTGTCATCAGGGCATTTAATGAGGCAGTTGCTTTATGGCCAGCTGTAGAGGCGAACTGCTTAGGGCCACGTGGCTCCTTCCTGAGCCGCATGGAGCTATCCGAGCCGTATGAGGTTCTAAAGGACTTTTGAACCGCATGTATTTCTAGTGGATTCCTGAGCCGCATGAGGCTCTTTCTGTCTGAGCCGTATGAGCTTTTCTTGTTGTTTTTCATGCTTCTACAAGATCTCCTTCAAAGTTTTCAATTTACAAAATTGAAATACTTTGAATAAGAAGCATGGCTATGTAAACTCTTCTGGCCGCATAGGTTGTTCTAGCCGCAATGACTCCCTAGCCACATGGATTTCCTAGCCGCATAGACTCCCTGCCACGTGTGCATTTTCTGCCACGTGTGCGTCTCATTAATTACTCTTGATTTGCTTCGGATTTAAAGCCGCCTTTTGGGGCAGGATCCCAAGGGTCGGTTTTAAATATTCGGATTTGCCTCGACGACTGAAGAGTCGATTTTGTTTTTATGCAGCACATGGATCGAAGCATCCCCCCTCCTTCTGCCTATAAATAGGAGCGTTTTTGGACAGAGAGACTTCTTTCTTCTGTCTTCAACTCTTCTTGTCCTAAGTTGCTGTCTTCGTCTTCCTTCTCCGCTCATCAATCAACAATGGCCCCCAAGTCTTCCAAGGCCGCGGCGAAGGGTAAGGGAGTGGCTTCTTCGTCAGCCCCAGCGCCTAAAGTTCACTCCAACGTTCACCCCACCATTGCTGGTAAGGGTTTGGGCGGATCGTATACTTCGAAACCCTAACAAAGACGGCTCTGTTGCATGCTTTATGCACAAGCCTTTAATGCATCCCTCGTCTTCATCGAACTGTTCAAATTATATGGGCCGTATGTATGTCCCATGTTCGAGCCGCATGGGGGTATCCCCCATGTCCGAGCCGCATGGGAGATGTCTAGTGGCCGCATAAACACTTCACAAACTGAACTGCATGATGACCCTTCGAACAGAGCCGCATAAGTCCCTCTGAATCGAACCGCATGAAGCCCCCTCAAACAGGACCGCATAAGCTCATCTAGACTGGGCCGCATGAGGCTGTGCTAAACCGAGCCGCATAAGCTCCTCTAAATTGAGCCGCATAACGCTTTGCTAAGTAGAACCGCATAAGCCCACGCTAAACAGAGCCGCATAAGCTCATGCTAATTAGTGCCGCATAAGCTCATGTTCGAACAGAGCCGCATGAGCTCTTTTAAAACAGAGCCGCATAAGCTCGTCTTTAAACAGAGCCGCATAAGCTCATGTGGACTGGGTCGCATAAGCCAAAACACTCAGTGGTTTTGTTTTACCATCTTTTAATTTGTTTCTTTTATCCTTCTTCAGTGAATCTGCCAGTTAATGTAGCGGGAGAGCCTCTGGTGGGTCGCGCCCAATCTGCTATGGGCTATCAATATGACCACATAGTCGAGTATGTGACGAACCAGCTTCCAAAAGAGCTTTTGGAGAGGCTGAATGCTATCAAGAACCAGCCCTTTTACTTTCTCTGCGCCATGATGAACTCGGGGCAATTAGAGGAGAAATACCTGAAGCCGGCGTTCCTCTTTGGGGATGCTTTGTCTGTAAAGAACACCCGAGTACTGGATATATCCGAGAGCTAGGACTTTACTCTTGACGGGGTGGAGATCCATATCCCTCCGATAGAGCGTCATTTTCCTCTGTCATGGTTCAACATGTTACCGCTGGACAGAAAGATGGTAGACTCCTTGACTCCAAGCAAGTCGAAGATGTTTGTGGAAAATATCCATTACAACAGGAATTTGGGGTCAGCGTATGCGGGAAGGGAACCAGTCAGTCGGTACGTGATGGGACTGGCTCCGGGTACCTTCATAAACGTATCGGATCCGAATTTCACATTCTCTCAAGCTGATACCTTCTTGAACCAGCTTGCTCGGAAAGGGTCCTATCCCGTCGGTCGGTTGGCGTTGCTGAACTGGATAAACCCTATCCCTGCGTGGGCCAACTTGACCACGTGGATTCTGTGGAAGTATGAGACTCCTCTGTATGAGATCGGCCTTTACCACGCCATTCGGGGCACCTGTCATGGTCTACCCATAAATAAGCCGTTGTTCATGGCTCTCCTGGAGATGTACAACCGACGGACGGGAACCTTCTTCACGTCTGGAGGGGAGCTGGGACTTGCGCTCCACGAGATGTACGTTATCTCCAAGCTGCCCTAGGGGGAAGAAGTCTTTGAAGTGTACACCCCTACGAGCGAAGAGCTCGAGGATTTGGATCGGCAGTTCTCGGGCTTCGTTATCGTATATCGAGAATTGTTATGTCATCACAGTACCTGTCACCAGACGGCCATCAAGAAGGATGGTAGCTCGAAAGGGAGCATTCCTCACACCACGTCCTGGGTTTCATATCTTTTCATACTAGGCGCCTCTGGCCGGGTTTCTTCCCGAGATCCTCAAACCCCGGAGGCGGTACAAAACCTGGTGTCGACTGCCAAGAGAACGAGGTCTACGGACGACACATTTGGGAGTAAAACTGACTCCTTTAGTTATTTTTATCATGGTACTCATCGGCTGTCAGAGAAGGCACTCTTGGCAGGATTCCTGATGGTGTGGCTACGGAACTACGTAGTCTCCGGAGGGACAGGTTCCATTGAGAGGATCAGTCGCCACTTTATCCTCCCTGTCGTAAAGCTGGTCTTTGGGGCCAAGCTGGCTCTTCTTCCGGCCATGGTGTACAGCATACACCATAGCCTTCACGTGTTTTCTTCCAAGATCACCGTCCATGATATGGCGATAGATTTTGAGCACGTAGAGCTGCCATACCATTATCTGATGGGGTGGCTGTTAATGCACAGTCGGTCTTTGATGAGGCCTGGAGCAGAAGACGGCGTTACGGCTGATGACGCTTTCATTTTCCGTTTCCACCATCAGCCCTGGGAGTGCAGCACCATGCCAGCCTGTCGGAGGGCCCTGGCGAAAGTGGATGGATACGACTTTTTTGTATATGTTCCTCGTTTTATCGCTGAAGAAGTGAGGAGCGTTCATGTTGATGGTACCGAACCTCCTCTTCTCTTACCTAAAAAAATGCTCCTTTGGCTGCGTAATATCCGTCCAGCGCACCTAGTATATCGTAATCGCAATAGCGTCTACCTGGAGCCCTACTTGCCCAGCAGGTTCTCCCGCCAATTCGGGTATAGCCTGCTGTTCTTTGACAGTCCTAGCTCTTGCCTGGGCTTTGAAGGTAGCATCCTGGACGGTATCAGGGCATGCCATTATTATGACACGGTTTATACTCGAACCACCTTTTTGGTCCCTGATGGTGAGGCGCCAGGGGAGATTTTGTATATAGCGGCCCTATACCATGTTACGGCGAGCAAGCCTCGCGTTAATTTTGACCCGAGTACCAGCTTCATCGTGGGTACTGGCTTAGCGGAGAAGCCCAAGGGGTCTAAGAAGAGGAAGAGGAGGGTGAATATGGTTCCTATGCCTGACTCAGAGTCCACAAACGCGGACGAAGAGAATGACGAGCATGAGGCAGATAACTCTTTCCCTCATGTGGAAGATATTGGGGCGGATCAGCTGCCTATTGTGCCAGATGAGATGGTGGCGGGTCAACCGCCCGTTACGCCTGTCCCTTCACGCAAGCGAGGCAGGCGGGATTCTATTAATGGCATATCCTTCTCCGTGAGACGTCGCGGGCTGCGGTAAGACGTCGCGGGCTGCTCATTAAAGAGAGAGGCGAAGGTGATGATGCTGTTTCGGAGGTGAGTTAAATTGCGACCCTCTCCTTCTTTAGCCCTTTCTTTTCTTGAACCATGATCTAATCATTTTCTCTTTATCTGTAGGCATCGGAAGAGTCAGACTCTCGGGAACCGGCCACTGTTTCTGAAGTCGATCCGGCCTTGAATACTTTGATTAGTGACATGTGTGCCGAGATTATTTCTGCCGGGGTACCCTCGACGGCAGCTGAGGGATCTCACATTGCTGAGGTCTCGACCCAGGGCGACGGGGGCTCCGTTGAACCTGTACCCGAGACTGCTAAATTTCAGCGGGGTGGCACTGATCCAGTCGTATCTCCTTCCGAGGCGGCTGGGGCAGAAGAGCCAGCTGAATTCGTCTTAGAGGTTGCTGGTGAGGGGACTATGGCGGCTGTGAGCGAGCCTCAGCCTCCACAACCCTCTCCTGGTAAGATAAGCCAAATTTTGACTAGTGAGGAGGCCCATTTGCTCTATCATCACATCCTTCGGATTATGCTAATTGATGGTTGCTCTGGACATACAGATCCTGCCTCTTTACTGCCAATGACGGATATTGTCAGGGAAGGCTCTACCAGCGGGGATCTGACGGGAGGGAGTGTGCCCCCTCCTTTTATAACTTATAGAGAGGGGCCTCCCACTGGATCGAGTTCGAAAGATCGAACGGCGACACAGCCGGGGCAGAGAGCAATGGTCTATGCGTCCTCCTCTGCTCATGTGGCTTCGGGGGTCGACCTCTCCGCCTTGCCGAGTATCCAGGTTCTCCGGGCCGCGGAGGAGGAGTTAGCTGCCATCCATGCGTCTTTTAGCTCAGAATTTGCTTCCCTGGTGGCAGGGGTGGCAGGTTCTGGCGTATCTCCTTCGACACTTCAAGCTATACTTCCTCTGACGCCGTCCTCTACGGAAGTTCTGGATGAGGCGTCACAGGATGTAATTGACAGTTTCTACTGCCACTTGAAGAGAAGGGTCGAAGCTGCTGTGCAGCGGGGGACCCCCTTTGCCTTGGCCCGACAATGTGCCCGAGGCCAGATTGACATTCTTAAAACCCTCCCTGGTGGGACAGGGATAGCTGCGCTTCTGGAGTCTAAATTGTTAGAGGCTGATCAGCTCGTGGCCCAGTTTCTAGTACTGCAGCGAGCTGATCTGTCTGCAGCAATAGATCAGGAATGGGGCTTCCTTACCACTGTCTTGGAGAAGGTAAGGGCTACGCGAGATAAGTCCAAGCCGGTTATAGTGAAGGACCTCGGTGACCTATCTCTTCAATATGATCAGCTGAGCCACAGGAGCCAGGATTACATAGCTCGGGAAGCGGCCGCCTCTCGCGGAATAATTGATACAAGGGTGCAGATCCTCGAGCTCCAGAGGAAGCTGGCCTTCTTGGAGTCTGAGGTTGAAGCTTCCCGTGTAGATAAAGAGCTGATCGTTCGTGAGGCCGAAAAGGTCTCTCGAGCTTCTGCTAGTCTGGAGCGTACTTTGAAGAAGCTCGAGGATGGCTGGCGGGCTCATGCGCACCTAGAAGACGCGGAGCGGCTGGCTCAGGAGGCCGAGCGTCGGGCCAAACAGGGATTCGAGCGGTCGACTGTCTTACTGAGGGACCGTCTCATGGAATTGTGTATCGCCGAACCATAGTCGGCTTTTTTCCTTCTTTCGTTTTCGTTCCTTTCCTTTCTTGAGGGGGACGTGGTCCCCGAAACATGTAGTACTTTTGACTTTCAAATAAAAGAGTATGTTTTATTCTACCCTTCATTTGTACTGCTTATTGTGTTTATGGTGTTGTGGTATTTGCCCTGCTGGGGGACTGTTTGTAGACTTGTTACCCTTGGTATACCTTGGTTTTAGGTACGGATAACAAGTTGATGGGGATACTTAGAACAATTCCACAGTAAGGTGGCCATGGACGTTTCTGGTATCGGAAGAAAGAATGCCATGGAGCAGCTGGGCCCCCGGGGCATGATGAGAAATGAGGGGCATGTACTATGAAATTTAGTACAACATTTGTGGTCAACAGAGGACATTTGTGGTCAACAGAGGACATTTGTGGGCCTATTATCCTTGGCGTACCCTGAGGGTTTTTTTTTGGTATGGATAACAAGTCGAGAGAAAACCGGCATACTTACTCAAAGGTAATGAGGACGTGATAAATATGAGGGTTTCTTCGATGGAGCCTTCCCACTCAGAGATAATACGGACATGGCAGGAGTGGGCTCCATGAAGGGTACATAGAACAACTCAGAGGTAATGAGGACGTAGAAGTTCTATGTGAGGGGCGGTTTGTTTTTAGTGGAAGGAAAACAACTCAGAGGTAACATCGACGTGGTTGTTTCGGAGAATTTGTAGATCTGTTACCCTTTTTGTGCACTGAAAGTGCGGGTATTGGACCATAAGGAGAGAGCTCTTCTTAGGAGAAAAGTTCAGAGGTATAATCATACATGACTTACTACCTAAAAAGATGCGATATAGATTCATCTGTAGTGATCAGAGTGTAAGTTCAGCGGTACTTGCGGGTACATAATTCGACAATCTGGGAGATTTGGAGTCAGAATGTAAGTTCAGCGGTACCAGAGGGTACATAACTCAACAATTCGGTATATTTGAAGTTGGAATGTGAGTTCAGCGGTACCGGAGGGTACATAACTCGTCATTCTGGGAAATTTGGAGTTGGAATGTGAGTTCAGCGGTACCAGAGGGTACATAACTCGCTATTCTGGGATATTTGGAGGACGTCGTTTCAGACGTAATACTTATTCAGAAACTTGCCGTTGATGGGCAACATGAGCAAGTCTCTGTTTTGTTTTGCGAGGCGGTAAGCTCCATTGGAGAATACATCCTCAATGATGAACGGGCCTTCCCACTTTGGCTGGAACTTGCCGGCAGTTTTGTGAGTCATGACCATCGGCCTTCGAACTGCCAGAACGAGATCGCCCACTTAGAATGTTCTGATTTTAACCTTTTTATTGAAGGCTCCAGAGATACGTGCTTGGTACAGCTTGATTCGTTGTTGAGCTAACAGGCGCTTCTCATCTAGGGCCTCTAACTCCTGTAGTCGGCGATAGTGATTATCATCTGTCGTCAATCGATAGGTGAGAGCAACGCAAAGTGAGGGGATTTGAGTCTCCAATGGGAGGATTGCCTCACTTCCGTATACCAGAGAGAATGGTGTGTTCCCGGTGGCAGTCCGTACTATAGTACGGTACGCCCATAAGCATTCGCCAAGCTTTTCATTCCAGTCGCATTTGTTTGATGATACGAACTTCTTGAGAAGCTAGATGATTGTTTTGTTGAATGCTTCAGCCAGACCATTAGCCGTCGGGTTGTACGGTGTTGAAGCAATATTCTGGATTTGGTGTCGCAAAACCGATAGAAGGCATGGCTTGCGAACTGCGGACCGTTGTCGTGGATGATCCTTCAGGGCAGTCCAAAGCGATAGATGACGTGATACTTGAGGAAGCTGATCACGTTTGAAGTCTTCACTTCTGCCAGCGGAATAGCCTCCGTCCATTTGGAGAAGTAATCTGTGATTGCGAGTATGAAGCGGTGTCCTCGGGACGAAGGCGGAGTGATTGGACCAATGATGTCCATTCCCCATGCTTCGAATGGCCAGGATGCCACTATCGGATGTAGAAATTCGGATGGCTGGTGGATGAAATCTGTATGGACTTGACAGGCTTTGCATTTTCGTGCATAGTCTATCGCGTCTGCAACTATCGTGGACCAGTAGTAGCCCATTCGGTGAAGACGATCTTGTAGTTTCGGGCTTCACGTACGACTTCTTTGGCTTCTGTACTTGACAGACATCGAAGCAGTAATCCAACGTATGATCGTCGATACAGCATTTTCGTCTCCGTATCGTAGAAGAATATGAGGGAACGTCTTCTGATAGAAGTGGCTTCCTTTGGATTCTTTGGCAGGATGTCGTAGACTACGAAGTCGATGAATGGCTGTCTCCAGTCTGGTGCTTCGTCGACTGTCAGCGCGGAGTAACTCTCAACATACTGAACATTATTCCTGGGACAGACCAACTCACGGCCTATGATGTCAACCAGATGATGAGCATGATTCGGAACTGCGAAGGAAACGGTAAGGCCTGCGAGGGCATCGGCTTCAATGTTCTGAAGCCTGGGAACGTGTTCTATGAAGAACCCTTCCAAGGACGAGATGATGTCAATCGCTGTTTGGTGATAGGAGATTATGTCTTCGTGACGCACTTCGTATGAGCCCCGGATCTGGTTAACGATTAGCTGCGAATCGCCGTATGCTTCAAGGTGCTCTACCCCCAGCTCCTTTGCAAGTCGTAGGCCAATGACCAAAGCATTGTACTCGGCCACATTGTGTCACGACCCGCACCCACTGTGAGGGTACGGGCACGTAACAACGCCCAGCCTACGTCGCAGTGTCGGCGGTAGAACGCTGTCCTAGGTTACTATCTAATCAACAACTCACGCAATTATATAATTTACTTGTCAAATCTCAACTCTGAACGGAGGACAAGTAGATATAATGAATCTCAATCACAGTCTAAGAACGATAAGATATCACGGAAGTTATAACTAAAGACTAAATAACAGAAATAAAATTCAACAACTAAATAATATTATCTCAGACAATCTCAACTACAAACTCAACTCTCAATTCTATACAACAAGCTCTAAATGAAAATAGATGCCAGTCTACTATACTAAATCTCGATCACTCCTGAGTGTCGGGGCCAAAGGTAGCTAACCCGTCTCCTGGTCCGTAATATGTAGGGCATGTGTCCTCAGGCCAATCATCTGTAAAATTTTCAACAGGTCCAGTCAGGACAGGAACGAGTACAACTCATCAAGAAATCCCAAGTAAATGACAGAGAACTATAAAGCAGTTATAAACAGTTTTATTGATGAATATGGCAGTTTATATTTAGGTTGTGGTATAGAGAAGCAGTAAGATACAAGGAAAGTAAAGTAACAAAAACAAGAGAAGAATGATGGCAATGAAGACTGTAAAATAAATCTAGCAGAACTAAGGTAACATAATAAGTCCAGATAGTAAATGTAAACGAGTGCAAAACCCAAGTAAATCCAGATAACATGAATCTGACCAGGTGTCACGACCCGCACCCTAGAGTAAGGGTACGAGACGTGGGTACGTCCAGCCTACGCCGCAGTGTCGGCGGTAGAACGCTGTCGTAGGTCAACATACATCTAGCATTATATCTCTAAACAGTTTATACTCTCCGAATGGGGGTGACATAGCAGTAATGAACTCAATCACAACTAAGGAAGAGATAGCACGATATGAAATAAAACTCAAGGAAATAAATAGATGAAAAGTAGTCTAAGATAATCCCAGCAAATATCCAGAGGTACATGGTCTCAGATACTGAATGAAAGAATATATACAACTCAGAACAGAATAAAGTCTAGCTAAAACATGTCTCAAGACTACATAAAAAGATAAGCCTAATTAGACTAATCTAGGCAATGGGGGTGATGTCCTCAGCTAGAGCTGGATCCTCCTGAGGGTCCAGCTCGCAAGTGTCATCTAAGGCTGCCCCGTAGAAAGTGTCCAGGCAGGCCTCCTCCTCGTCCTCTGTAATATTTTCAACAGGTCCAGTCAGGACAGGAGCGAGTACAGTACATCTCAACAGTTCATAGCAGGTTAGAAATATAATCATGCAGTAAAGTAAGATACAAGTACTGAAAGAAATGCTGTATGTAAACAGAGAGAGAGAGAGAGAGAGCTGTAATCGAAATATCTACTATAAATAGAGAACTAACATGTGGCTAGTGAGTTAGAGTACAATATAGACATGTAAATAGCATAGGAGATTCTGATGCTACACTATGGAAGAGATTCTGATACTACACTACTTGGATAGCATTCACATGTCTATTTCTACTCCCCCGTACCCCCAATCAGTACACAAGGATCCAAACAGGTTATGTTATGATTCTATATAATAGCCCCCGAAGGGTGGTAAGCCCCCGAAGGGTGGTACATAGTAGTCCCAAGAATGGGGATTCTAGGAGATTCTAGGATACCCAGTAAATGGGATAAGAGATTCTAGGAGACTCTGTGATAATAAGGGTATATGTCACAAGTGATCAAAGAACCTGTGAAGCATAGTGATACGTCATGTAAGTGAAACGCACAGAACATGTAGTACCCGATGCTCCCTAAGGATAACATCTCAAGAAGGGATCCGTATAGTACCAATCCGTGTGACCAACGTGACAGTAACAAGTAAGGTAATTTAATGCAAGAAATAATTCTAAGCAGGATATGAAATGATCAGAGAATGTACTCGCCTGGTATCTGAGTGTCCAATATGAAAGTACTGTCCGAGGAGTGGTGTCTGGCTCCTAATCAGAAAAGCACAAGTCACAACAAGTCCAAAATGGTATAATAAAGTCCTACTATGCATTCTACATGATTCTAGGTCAATCTAGGCCAAAGTCAACTCTTGGTCAACTCTGGTCAATCCTAGAAGTCAAACTAGGTCAACCATAGTCAACCAAGTCTAGACTAGGTCAAACAAGTCATTCTAGGTCTAACTAGTCCATACAAGTCTAATCAAGGCTAAACTAGCCTATGCTAGTACACCAAGTCCATACACAACCTATACAACACAAATCAAAACCAACATCACACAACCTACATTGCATCTAGGCCTACACCTGGAGATCACATAACACATATATGTATTTATACACATGGCTACCTATATGTATACCATTCATACATATATAATATATATATAATAGCACACACACACATATATAGGATACCCATATACATATATATATCTCAATACATTATATATACATATGTAAAGAGAGGGGGCACATGAATTCAAATGTGTGTGGGTGTGTGAGTCATGAGTGAGAGTGTGTGTGTCAAGAGGGTGAGGAAACATGTGTGTGTGTGTCATAGACATGTGAGTGTCTATGGTAGGGAAAATAGTGAAGCAAAACTGTGGTTGTGTGTGTGTTAGTTCTAAGGTGGCAGGAAAATGCATACAAGGGTGTGTTACATAATATAGGAAAAATAGTGAAGTAACATTGTGTGTGAAAACAGGAATAGGAAACAATGGCATGGCATAATGTGTACAGTGTCAAATGGAAGGAAATTAGTATGTCAAAGTTCATGTATGTGTGTGTGATGATACACAGGGAAAATAGTGTATGGAGAGGAACACAGTGAAGTCCCAAACAATCTCAGTTAAAACCCTCCCATACCATTCTCAGATATCACATGAAGAATTTAAAACATTAACCAACAGTTCAACAAATCTGTTAACAGTTTTCCCCACATAATCAATTACGATTTCAGTCAAAACTTCATAACTGCACAGGATTAGGAAAAACCAATCAAGACTCATAAAACTGAGTTTAATTCAGTTTCAAACACTACTAGAAATCTCAGGTTTTCCAACCCAAACTACAACCAAACAAGTCCCAATTCGACATACCAGTAGGATTCATATAGGAGTACATGTTAGGATTTAAAATCATGTAATAACAGTAATTAAATGGGCTAAAACGAATGACAAAGTTCAACATTAAAATCTGGGAAAAATCAGAAGATCAATGTACAGTTCAGAAATTAACAGTTCAGGACATACAATCAAAACCCCATATCTCAACCAATCCTCAATGCAATTCACCCAAAATTGACACATAGCTAGACTACCAGTAGGAGAACTACTATAGGGTTTTAAACCAATAATTAATCAGCATTTTAATGGGTAAAAATAGACTGTCAAATTCAATATAAAAGCTGGGACAAAACTGGAATGCCATGAATTCGAAATGAGGTAATTAGAAAATAACACATAAAACAAATCAAAATAAGAAATTATAGGTTGGTAACTGAAACATACAATGTATAGGTGTCACACTAGGTGTTTGTGTCCATACTAGAGGACACAAACGTGTCCAAACTCCTAAAACCCAAAACGGGCATAACAGTGCACTGTCGAGTGCACTGCCTCGTGTACACGTGCACTTGTGTCATGCACACGACATAGGGCACAACAGTGTCCCGTGGTCATCCACATAGATAGCCCACCTATAGGGCTATCTCATAGGCCAACTGGCCAGTGTCCACTTTGTGTCAGTGTCGGATACGAGAGTCGTATCAGTGGAGGGAAAAACTGTGCGCAGTGTTAGGAAAATCCCAGTGCGACGGAGATTTCTCCCCCGACACACCACATGGGCACGTGAGACTTGACACGTGGCATGTCAGTCAGTGCCCCATGGCTCATGTCAAGTTTCGTGTCATAAAAATGTGTGTCGTGTCCTCCAGAGCCCCCGAACAGTAGGGAATCCAATCCCGAGCGCGCGCGCGTGTCCACGCTTCGAAATCGCCACAAGCCGACACAACAACCACCACAGAAGAATAGAAATCAATAAGCAATGATAAAACTTAATTTCCTATTCAAAAATACTGCACAAATGAAATCGAAATGCCCTCTGTGGCATTTTGACAAACACTTCGAACAGGGTCTGATACGTGTCCAGAACGGACACGAAACCTATGAAACCCGACACAAAACTAATGTAGACACTTAGGGGACTCCTAGGGCTTCCTAATCATGAAAAGAAATCAAAGTTTCATGGAGAAATGAGAAAGTTACCTATAGATGAACTTTCAAGAAAAATCCCCTTTGTTGAGCTCCTCTCTTGATATCCCAATCCAATCAAAACAACCTCAAACTGAAACAAAACTCCAATACCAGCAAGAACAGTAATATTAGGATCCAATGCAACTTGTTTGGGGGAAAAAGGATCTAAAATGGATTTTCTATGGTTTTTTGAACATGGAGACTCACCTCTTTTTTCTCTTGTAATAAATTCCTAAAGAAGAGGCTAGCCCTAGATTTTAGGAGAGATTATATAGTAGGGGAATCCCTAGGTTGGCTGAGGTGGCCGGCCATGGTGGACTAGACTAGGGTTTGCACTAGGTGGCTAGTCCTATAAAGTTAAGTCATAAAATGACTTGTGAAATCACAAGCCATTTCTCAAACCATTAAATTCCTAATTCCTCAATTTAATTCTAATGAACTAATTACCACTAACTTAAGTCAAGCTAGGTTAGACTAGAGTCACATAACCTAACCAAGTCCATACTAACTAGGGTTAGCTCCTATGTTGGTCTACAAGGGTCAACACTAGTCAAAATCAATCTAGTACAAAATAATTCCTAAATATTTCCATAAATTCAAATAAATTCTAATAAATTTAAATTACCCCAAAAATGACAAAAATACCCTCATTTGGAAAACTGGGTGTTACAATCCTACCCACCTTATAAAAATTTTGTCCTCGAAATTAAAGGTGATCGTACTCCTTCTAGGTTAAGCCCCCAGCAATCATAGTCTCAGAACCTATTCAATCATACAATGAAAAAGTTTAACCTATGGGGTCATGGCATGCAATATCAGTCTGGGGTCTCATCTAGTTACACCAACCTGCTACAGTACTAGGCAATCACAAGGTATCAAAACATGCAAGCAAGGGATGCATCAAATATTAACAAAAAGGAATACTAAGGTTAGGTCAAAACTTACCTCCAGCTAGGTCTGAGAACTAGAACTCCCTCCTGGAAGCAGGGCCCTGGTTGGTAGGTGCATCAGGACAATGCTGCACCCAGTGCGCAGCTGACCCACAGAATAGGCACAATCCTAGTCTCTTTCTACAGTTGCTCCACTTGTGCCCAGACTTCCTACAGTAGGCACAGATAGGCTCTGGCTCAGCTGGCCTCTGCTGGATAGGAGACTGGACTGGATATGATGATATAGGCTGGATATATGGGTACTCCTCAAACTCTGGGTAGGACTGGGTACTGCTCCTCGCCCTCTTGGAGCTAGGCTCTCCTCCCGGAAGCACAAAGTCCCACAGACGTAGCAACCTCTGGATTTGCTCCCTCATGGCCTCCTCATGAACTCTCTGTGACTCCAACAGCCTCTCTTGGAAATATCCAAATACCTGGGCTGCGTCAAGTAACAAACCTCCGGGTGGTACAGTAGGGAGTACCATCCCAAGGGGTAGGGAAAGGCTCTCGGTCTCAGGCAAATCTGCAGCTATCTCCTGAACGACAGGAGATGAAGGAAGACTTTCTGGCGAGGCTACCACCATCTCCTCAAAGACAGGAGGTGCCACCACCCCCTGATCAGATAGAGGGATCACTACCTCCTGAACAGTAGGAGGTGGAAGCACACTCTCAGTAGCTGCAGCTGCTCTCAGGCGACGGGCTCGGGTCATGGGTGCCATACTGGAAAGGATAAAGAAAACAACAATCATCAAGGCTGTAAGGCAGTCTACCATCCTATCTGAAAACTGGTACTTATTATAAAAATAAAATAAAGATAACCACCAATTATCCATTAAGGGATACTATTCAAGAAAATTAAAAACAAAGTTAAAGAGTGAAAGTCAATTGTATTGAAATCCAATCACAATATATTTATATATATAGCATTAGAGAGGAAAAAACTAACATTATGTAAAGGTTATGTGGTTTGTGTAAATTATACATGAAAGTGCATAAGAGGATCTGTGTCTCAACTATAGCTATCTAGTTACACTATTCATGGCATATTGGTTAAGCAGTCTACAAAGCACAAGCTATTTACTCATAACATGCATGGCTAACCATATATGTATATGTATATTTATATGTATAGAGAGGTAGAGATTTTAATTGCATCTACATACATTATAACATGTATACAGAACTATATACATATATCCATATAGCTATATGAACATAACGTAGAGATGGAGGGTTAGGTTTTCATGGCAGTTGTGAGCATTAGTGTAAAGTGTCAAGTGTACATGGGTTAAAACTTGAAATAAAGGGTTCAATCATTCAGTTTAGCTCAACATTACATATTAGATCTGAAATTGAACTACATATTTGAAAGCAATGTAAAAAATGTTAACATGTATTCAGTTTTCAAAATTTTGGAAAAATTCGAACATCAAAACCAACTCAAGGTTTACCACAACAACAACCTAACATGTAAGAGTATAAAACCTAACATTATATCCTTATATACAATAATGTATACGGCTCAAAACATTACAATTTAAAACTGTAAATTGAACTAAACACTTAGAATTCAGGCTTAAAGGGTTAATATGTACACAGTCTCAGGTTTGACAAATTTAACACAAACTCAACCAAATTTTTTTTTTAAGACTTGAAACCCTGCATGTAACATACATGTGCAGTAATATAAACAACAACTAATAATATGAAATTTAAATTTAATTTACGAATTTAATCTGGAAAACAGAGAACTAGTCACTGATACTGTCCTATATTAGAATCATTAGGATTTTGAAAAATTAACATCAACATATTAATATGCATTTAGATAGGTTGGTGATCAAGTGTATCATGCATACGTGTCAGGCAAGCATCTGTGTCCACTATATTATATATTCTAAGATAATACAAAAAATTAATGACAAGAAGAAAATAATGATAAAATTTGTTCTGCTTATCTGTTTAAAAGAAGGAACCATTTGAAACCAGAGTTATAATATCAAATCTAAGTCAAGGTCTAGCAAAATCACTGATTCATTGTATTAGGAAGAATTTATAGCAAGAAGTTACGTAAGGTTATAATAACAGCTAAGCTACTCCTACTCATACTCCTACTTCTAAGTTATTCATAACAACAGAAGGGTATGATGTTTAAAACCTTCTCAAAATACAATCTGTTAATCATATGCGTCTGTCCAAAATCATGTTGTCCAGAGTCCTTATCATGCTAGTGAGCAATGCTACGATAATCACAGAGTCCTTGACTAAGGTACGTACCCTTAGGTTTATGATATTTGAAATTTTTGCATTGCCGCATGCGACGGCGAAAACCTTAAATTCCCATACCCGAGAAATACATCCAAAATCTGACTACATGTCCTCACTATGCCAACTAACACGACCATCGAAGATTCTAGATCCCATGATTTAGGTGACCTAGCCCATATGATTTTTGAAGAAAAACAACATAACAAAAGAGCAACATGACAAAATAAATTAATCAGCAAGGAACAGATGGAATCAGATTTCAAGGGAGTTATAAAAAGACAATTTCAGAAATGGAATTGAGAAGAACGGAACTTGCAGCAAGATCTCCAATGGTCTGTGCATCCTTGACTGTCCTGACGATAGCTCGCCCTACTAGTTTCCCCTGGTCTGCAGTTGATGCTGCATGAATCACGGCTGCTGAGAGAAATCGGGAATAACGGGAGAAAATCTCTGTACAGATAGAGGTGCACCCCAATGTAACAGAAATGCCAACCTGAGTCGGCACAACAGAAGCTGCGATCTCGAGGCCCTGATGAACAGGACGAGAGGTGGCCAGCCTCTCGATAGTATCCCCCGAACCGAAGCGATAAGATTGTGTCTTCATAACCATCATGAAGACAGATCAAAACAAGAAGCAATTTCTGAGAATGACGCGAAAATTCAAAGGAGAACAGTTTATATTCAAGGGAAGTCAATAAGCAACAATTTAGACAAAAGGAATCGGATTAAGAGTTTTTCCTAATGTGATTGAGTACCTTCAAAAATATCCTAATCCTACTGCAGGCTGTAGTGATACTCTAGTTCGAATACCACTACATAAACTCGACCAGCATGGGCCACCACTAAAAACGTGTTACGACCCGCACCATAGAGTAAGGGCATGAGACGTGGGTACGTCCAGCCTACGCCGCAGTGTCGGCGGTAGAACGCTGTCTTAGGTCAACATACATCTAGCATTATATCTCTAAATAGTTTATACTCCCCGAATGGGGGTGACATAGCAGTAATGAACTCAATCACAACTAAGGAAGAGATAGCACGATATGAAATAGAACTCAAGGAAACAAATAGATGAAAAGTAGTCTAAGATAATCCCAGCAAATATCCAGAGGTACATGGTCTCAGATACTGAATGAAAGAATATATACAACTCAGAACAGAATAAAGTCTAGATAAAACATATCTCAAGACTACATAAAAAGATAAGCCTAACTAGACTAATCTAGGCAATGGGGGTGATGTCCTCAGCTAGAGCTGGGTCCTCCTGAGGGTCCATCTCGCAAGTGTCATCTAAGGCTGCCCCGTAGAAAGTGTCCAGGCAGGCCTCCTCCTCGTCCACTGTAATATTTTCAACAGGTCCAGTCAGGACAGGAGCGAGTATAGTACATCTCAACAGTTCATCGCAGGTTAGAAATATAATCATGCAGTAAAGTAAGATACAAGTACTGAAAGAAATGCTGTATGTAAACAGAGAGAGAGAGAGAGCTGTAATAGAAATATCTACTATAAATAGAGAACTAACATGTGGCTAGTGAGTCAGAGTACAATATAGACATGTAAATGGCATAGGAGATTCTGATGCTACACTATGGAAGAGATTCTGATACTACACTACTTGGATAGTATTCACATGTCTATTTCTACTCCCCCGTACCCCCAATCAGTACACAAGGATCCAAACAGGTTATGTTATGATTCTATGTAATAGCCTCCGAAGGGTGGTAAGCCCCCGAAGGGTGGTACATAGTAGTCCCAAGAATGGGGATTCTAGGAGATTCTAGGATACCCAGTAAATAGGATAAGAGATTCTAGGAGACTCTGTGATCATAAGGGTATATGTCACAAGTGATCAAAGAACCTGTGAAGCATAGTGATACGTCATGTAAGTGAAACGCATAGAACATATAGTACCCGATGCTCCCTAAGGATAACATCTCAAGAAGGGATCCGTATAGTACCAATCCGTGTGACCAACGTGACAGTAACAAGTAAGGTAATTTAATGCAGGAAATATTTCTAAGCAGGATATGAAATGATCAGAGAATGTACTCGCCTGGTATCTGAGTGTCCAATATGAAAGTACTGTCCGAGGAGTGGTGTCTAGCTCCTAATCAGAAAAGCACAAGTCACAACAAGTCCAAAATGGTATATTGAAGTCCTACTATGCATTCTACATGATTCTAGGTCAATATAGGCCAAAGTCAACTCTTGGTCAACTCTGGTCAACCCTAGAAGTCAAACTAGGTCAACTATAGTCAACCAAGTCTAGACTAGGTCAAACAAGTCATTCTAGGTCTAACTAGTACATACAAGTCTAATCAAGGCTAAACTAGCCTATGCTAGTACACCAAGTCCATACACAACCTATACAACACAAATCAAAACCAACATCACACAACCTACATTGCATCTAGGCCTACACCTGGAGATCACATAACACATATATGTATTTATACACATGGCTACCTATATGTATACCATTCATACATATATAATATATATATAATAGCACACACACACATATATAGGATACCCATATACATATATATATCTCAATATATTATATATATACATATGTAAAGAGAGGGGGCACATGAATTCAAATGTGTGTGGGTGTATGAGTCATGAGTGAGAGTGTGTGTGTCAAGAGGGTGAGGAAACATGTGTGTGTGTCATAGACATGTGAGTGTCTATGGTAGGGAAAACAGTGAAGCAAAACTGTGGTTGTGTGTGTGTTAGTTCTAAGGTGGCAGAAAAATGCATACAAGGGTGTGTTACATAATATAGGAAAAACAGTGAAGTAACATTGTGTGTAAAAATAGGAATAGAAAACAGTGGCATGGCATAATGTGTACAGTGTCAAATGGAAGAAAATCAATGTGTCAAAGTTCATGTATGTGTGTGTGATGATACACAGGGGAAATAGTGTGTGGAGAGGAACACAGTGAAGTCCCAAACAATCTCAGTTAAAACCCTCCCATACCATTCTCAGATATCACATGAAGAATTTAAAACATTAACCAACAGTTCAACAAATCTGTTAACAGTTTTCCCCACATAATCAATTCAGATTTCAGTCAAAACATCCTAACTGCACAGGATTAGGAAAAACCAATCAAGACTCATAAAACTGAGTTTAATTCAGTTTCAAACACTACTAGAAATCTCAGGTTTTCCAACCCAAACTACAACCAAACAAGTCCCAATTCGACATACCAGTAGGATTCATATAGGAGTACATGTTAGGATTTAAAATCATGTAATAACAGTAATTAAATTGGCTAAAACGAATGACAAAGTTCAACATTAAAATCTGGGAAAAATCAGAAGATCAATGTACAGTTCAGAAATTAACAGTTCAGGACATACATTCAAAACCCCATATCTCAACCAATCCTCAATACAATTCACCCAAAATTGACACATAGCTAGACTACCAGCAGAAGAACTACTATAGGGTTTTAAACCAATAATTAATCAGCATTTTAATGGGTAAAAATTGACTTTCAAATTTAATATAAAAGCTGGGACAAAACTGGAATACCATGAATTCGAAATGGGGTAATTAGGAAATAACACATAAAACAAATCAAAATAAGAAATTATAGGTTGATAACTGAAACATACAATGTATAGGTGTCATACTTGGTGTTTGTGTCCATACTAGAGGACACAAACGTGTCCAAACTCCTAAAACCCAAAACGGGCATAACAGTGCACTGTCGAGTGCACTGCCTCGTACACATGTGCACTTGTGTCATGCACACAACACAGGGCATAACAGTGTCCTGTGGTCATCCACATAGATAGCCCACCTATAGGGCTATCTCATAGGCCAACTAGCCAGTGTCCACTTCGTGTCAGTGTCGGAAACGAGAGTCGTATCAGTGGAGGGAAAAACTGTACGCAGTGTCAGGAAAATCCCCGTACGACGGAGATTTCTCCCCCGACACGCCACGTGGGCACGTGAGACTTGACACGTGGCATGTCAGTCAGTGCCCCATGGCTCGTGTCAAGTTTCGTGTCATAAAAATGTGTGTCGTGTCCTCCAGCGCCCCCGAACAGAAGGGAATCCAATTCCGAGCGCGCGCGCGCGTGTCCACGCGTCGAAATCGCCACAAGCCGACACAACAACCACCACAGAGGAATAGAAATCAATAAGCAATGATAAAACTTAATTTTCTATTCAAAAATACTGCACAAATGAAATTAAAATGCCCTCTGTGGCATTTCGACAAACACTTCGAACAGGGTCTGATACGTGTCCAGAACGGACACGAAACCTATAAAACCCGACACAAAACTAATGCAGACACTTAGGGGACTCCTAGGGCTTCCTAATCATGAAAAGAAATCGAAGTTTCATGGAGAAATAAGAAAGTTACCTATAGATGAACTTTCAAGAAAAATCCCCTTTGTTGAGCTCCACTCTTGATATCCCAATCCAATCAAAACAACCTCAAACTGAAACAAAACTCCAATAGCAGCAAGAACAGTAATATTAGGATCCAATGCAACTTGTTTGGGGGAAAAAGGATCTAAAATGGATTTTCTATGGTTTTTTGAACATGGAGACTCACCTCTTTCTTCTCTTGTAATAAATTCCTAAAGAAGAGGCTAGCCCTAGATTTTAGGAGAGATTATATAGTGGGGGAATCCCTAGGTTGGCTGAGATGGCCGGCCATGGTGGACTAGACTAGGGTTTGCACTAGGTGGCTAGTCCTATAAAGTTAAGTCATAAAATGACTTGTGAAATCACAAGCCATTTCTCAAACCATTAAATTCCTAATTCCTCAATTTAATTCTAATGAACTAATTACCACTAACTTAAGTCAAGCTAGGTTAGACTAGACTCACATAACCTAATCAAGTCCATACTAACTAGGGTTAGCTCCTATGTTGGTCTACAAGGGTCAACACTAGTCAAAATCAATCTAGTCCAAAATAATTCCTAAAAATTTCCATAAATTCAAATAAATTCTAATAAATTTAAATTACCCCAAAAATGACAAAAATACCCTCATCTAGAAAACTGGGTGTTACACCAGGTGGTTCCAGTACAAGATGAGTCCGGTATAAGGTGAGTCCAGTTGGTGATCAAAGGTTCCATGGTGAGTCCAGCCTATACTCTAACAGTGTGTTTTAAAATATCGGGATCGACATATGAACGGCTGTAGGTAATATGGCACACCACACACTCGGCCAAGTGTGGGATGGCTATCGTTCCAGTATAATTCCAAGGGAGTGGTTCCAGTATTTGGGTATGTTCACATGCCTATTCCAATATTTCCCCGCCCAACAAGTACAAGTGAATCCATAATCCGACACAAAATAGTATAAGTCCAACCAGTACACAAATGGTTCCAGTAAATGATTCCAGGGTGGTTCTAGTAGGTGGTTCCAGTAGGTGGTTCCAGTATAGAGGCCAGACTTAAATAAGTGAGTGTCGCATGAAATGGATCCAGTAATATCAAATCGTTTTTGAAACAGAGAATCAGATAGAACTAGCTACAACTGAAATATAGTAAATGACAAGTAAATGGAAAAACTATCAGAGAATGTACTCGCCTGATACTCTGAAAAGAGTAGTGTAATGTCAGATGTCTGCACCGGAGTCACAATGTCCTAAATAGAGCAGTACAGGTTATAATGTGTTTAAATAAGACAAATAATATTTATGATGTAATCTATATGATTTCTAGGCCAATCTAGGTCAAAGTCAACTCTAAGTCAAACCTGGTCAACTGTCTAGGTCAAACTAGGTCCAAGTCAAACTTCGTCAACTCTGGGTCAACCTTTAGTCAACTAAGAGTCAAAGTCCACTATATAGGATCGACCAAGGTCAATAGTCAACATTGGTCAATTTGGTCTAAGAGTCCATGTCTAGGTATTGGTTAACTAGGATACAAGGCTAATCTCCTAATTCCTAACAATACCATAACATTTATCCTAACATCCTTTACAAGGATACATACATATATCACATATATATAACATAGCCTAACATATATGGTACACAAATATATACTCAACTATATATATAATACACCTCTAATGTATATCACATAGCCCATTATCTAACATATAATGAAATCTACATGTCTATATAACATATATATATGAATATGTAATCTTCCAACTGACACACTCAACATTTCTCCTAATCACTGTTTCCTTACCCTTCTAAACAGTATTTATGCACACACCCTGTCATCACATCATGAGCCTCCTTCCTATATGAACATGACTCCTTACTTAAACCCCTAAATACCTGCCAAGAATGAACTTGTTCCCTTCTAAAACACTCATACCACCTCTACTCTAACAATCCTGTCAAGCCAAGCCAACAGTGGCTGCCTCCTGAGGGTCCAGCTCGCAAGTGTCATCTAAGGCTGTCCCGTAGAAAGTGTCCAGGCAGGCCTCCTCCTCGTCCACTGTAATATTTTCAACAGGTCCAGTCAGGACAGGAGCGAGTACAGTATATCTCAACAGTTCATAGTAGGTTAGAAATATAATCATGCAGTAAAGTAAGATACAAGTACTGAAAGAAATGTTGTATATAAACAGAGAGAGAGAGAGAGAGCTGTAATAGAAATATCTACTATAAATAGAGAACTAACATGTGGCTAGTGAGTCAGAGTACAATATAGACATGTAAATGGCATAGGAGATTCTGATGCTACACTATGGAAGAGATTCTGATACTACACTACTTGGATAGTATTCACATGTCTATTTCTACTCCCCCATACCCCCAATCAGTACACAAGGATCCAAACAGGTTATGTTATGATTCTATGTAATAGCCTCCGAAGGGTGGTAAGCCCCCGAAGGGTGGTACATAGTAGTCCCAAGAATGGGGATTCTAGGAGATTCTAGGATACCCAGTAAATGGGATAAGAGATTCTAGGAGACTCTATGATCATAAGGGTATATGTCACAAGTGATCAAAGAACCTGTGAAGCATAGTGATACGTCATGTAAGTGAAACGCACATAACATGTAGTACCCGATGCTCCCTAAGGATAACATCTCAAGAAGGGATCCGTATAGTACCAATCCATGTGACCAACGTGACAGTAACAAGTAAGGTAATTTAATGCAGAAAATAATTCTAAGCAGGATATGAAATGATCAGAGAATGTACTCGCCTGGTATCTGAGTGTCCAATATGAAAGTACTGTCCGAGGAGTGGTGTCTAGCTCCTAATCAGAAAAGCACAAGTCACAACAAGTCCAAAATGGTATAATGAAGTCCTACTATGCATTCTACATGATTCTAGGTCAATCTAGGCCAAAGTCAACTCTTGGTCAACTCTAGTCAACCCTAGAAGTCAAACTAGGTCAACTATAGTCAACCAAGTCTAGACTAGGTCAAACAAGTCATTCTAGGTCTAACTAGTACATACAAGTCTAATCAAGGCTAAACTAGCCTATGCTAGTACACCAAGTCCATACACAACCTATACAACACAAATCAAAACCAACATCACACAACCTACATTGCATCTAGGCCTACACCTGGAGATCACATAACACATATATGTATTTATACACATGGCTACCTATATGTATACCATTCATACATATATAATATATATAATAGCACACACACACATATATAGGATACCCATATACATATATATATATCTCAATACATTATATATATACATATGTAAAGAGAGGGGGCACATGAATTCAAATGTGTGTGGGTGTATGAGTCATGAGTGAGAGTGTGTGTGTCAAGAGGGTGAGAAAACATGTGTGTGTGTGTGTCATAGACATGTGAGTGTCTATGGTAGGAAAAACAGTGAAGCAAAACTGTGGTTGTGTGTGTGTTATTTCTAAGGTGGCAGAAAAATGCATACAAGGGTGTGTTACATAATATAGAAAAAACAGTGAAGTAACATTGTGTGTGAAAACAGGAATAGAAAACAGTGGCATGGCATAATGTGTACAGTGTCAAATGGAAGAAAATCAGTGTGTCAAAGTTCAGGTATATGTGTGTGATGATACACAGGGGAAATAGTGTGTGGAGAGGAACACAGTGAAGTCCCAAACAATCTCAGTTAAAACCCTCCCATACCATTCTCAGATATCACATGAAGAATTTAAAACATTAACCAACAGTTCAACAAATCTGTTAACAGTTTTCCCCACATAATCAATTCAGATTTCAGTCAAAACATCCTAACTGCACAGGATTAGGAAAAACCAATCAAGACTCATAAAACTGAGTTTAATTCAGTTTCAAACACTACTAGAAATCTCAGGTTTTCCAACCCAAACTACAACCAAACAAGTCCCAATTCGACATACCAGTAGGATTCATATAGGAGTACATGTTAGGATTTAAAATCATGTAATAACAGTAATTAAATGGGCTAAAACGAATGACAAAGTTCAATATTAAAATCTGGAAAAAATCAGAAGATCAATGTACAGTTCAGAAATTAACAGTTCAGGACATACATTCAAAACCCCATATCTCAACCAATCCTCAATACAATTCACCCAAAATTGACACATAGCTAGACTACCAGTAGGAGAACTACTATAGGGTTTTAAACCATTAATTAATCAGCATTTTAATGGGTAAAAATCGACTGTCAAATTTAATATAAAAGCTGGGACAAAACTGGAATACCATGAATTCGAAATGGGGTAATTAGGAAATAACACATAAAACAAATCAAAATAAGAAATTATAGGTTGGTAACTGAAACATACAATGTATAGGTGTCACACTAGGTGTTTGTGTCCATACTAGAGGACACAAACGTGTCCAAACTCCTAAAACCCAAAACGGGCATAACAGTGCACTGTCGAGTGCACTGCCTCGTGCACACGTGCACTTGTGTCGTGCACACAACACAGGGCATAACAGTATCCTGTGGTCATCCACATAGATAGCCCACCTATAGGGCTATCTCATAGGCCAACTGGCCAGTGTCCACTTCGTGTCAGTGTCGGATACGAGAGTCGTATCAGTGGAGGGAAAAACTGTGCGCAGTGTCAGAAAAATCCCCGTACGACGGAGATTTCTCCCCCGACATGCCACGTGGGCACGTGAGACTTGACACGTGGCATGTCAGTCAGTGCCCCATGGCTCGTGTCAAGTTTCGTGTCATAAAAATGTGTGTCGTGTCCTCCATAGCCCCCGAACAGCAGGGAATCCAATTCCGAGCGCATGCGCGCGTGTCCACGCGTCGAAATCGCCACAAGCCGACACAACAACCACCACAGAGGAATAGAAATCAATAAGCAATGATAAAACTTAATTTTCTATTCAAAAATACTGCACAAATGAAATTAAAATGCCCTCTGTGGCATTTCGACAAACACTTCGAACAGGGTCTGATACGTGTCCAGAACGGACACGAAACCTATAAAACCCGACACAAAACTAATGCAGACACTTAGGGGACTCCTAGGGCTTCCTAATCATGAAAAGAAATCGAAGTTTCATGGAGAAATGAGAAAGTTACCTATGGATGAACTTTCAAGAAAAATCCCCTTTGTTGAGCTCCTCTCTTGATATCCCAATCCAATCAAAACAACCTCAAATTGAAACAAAACTCTAATAGCAGCAAGAACAGTAATATTAGGATCCAATGCAACTTGTTTGGGAGAAAAAGGATCTAAAATGGATTTTCTATGGTTTTTTGAACATGGAGACTCACCTCTTTCTTCTCTTGTAATAAATTCCTAAAGAAGAGGCTAGCCCTAGATTTTAGGAGAGATTATATAGTGGAGGAATCCCTAGGTTGGCTGAGGTGGCCCGCCATGGTGGACTAGACTAGGGTTTGCACTAGGTGGCTAGTCCTATAAAGTTAAGTCATAAAATGACTTGTGAAATCACAAGCCATTTCTCAAACCATTAAATTCCTAATTCCTCAATTTAATTCTAATGAACTAATTACCACTAACTTAAGTCAAGCTAGGTTAGACTAGAGTCACATAACCTAATCAAGTCCATACTAACTAGGGTTAGCTCCTATGTTGGTCTACAAGGGTCAACACTAGTCAAAATCAATCTAGTCCAAAATAATTCCTAAAAATTTCCATAAATTCAAATAAATTCTAATAAATTTAAATTACCCCAAAAATGACAAAAATACCCTCATCTGGAAAACTGGGTGTTACACCAGGTGGTTCCAGTACAAGATGAGTCCGGTATAAGGTGAGTCCAGTTGGTGATCAAAGATTCCAGGGTGAGTCCAGCCTATACTCTAACAGTGTGTTTTAAAATATCGGGATCGACATGTGAACGGCTGTAGGTAATATGGCACACCGCACACTCGGCCAAGTGTGGGATGGCTATCGTTCCAGTATAATTCTAAGGGAGTGGTTCCAGTATTTGGGTATGTTCACATGCCTATTCCAATATTTCCCCGTCCAACAAGTACAAGTGAATCCATAATCCGACACAAAATAGTATAAGTCCAACTAGTACACAAATGGTTCCAGTAAATGATTCCAGGGTGGTTCCAGTAGGTGGTTCCAGTAGGTGGTTCCAGTATAGAGGCCAGGCTTAAATAAGTGAGTGTCGCATGAAATGGATCCAGTAATATCAAATCGTATTTGAAACAGAGAATCAGATAGAACTAGCTATAACTGAAATATAGTAAATGACAAGTAAATGGAAAAACTATCAGAGAATGTACTCGCCTGATACTCTGAAAAGAGTAGTATAATGTCAGATGTCTGCACCGGAGTCACAATGTCCTAAATAGAGCAGTACAAGTTATAATGTGTTTAAATAAGATAAATGATATTTATGATGTAATCTACATGATTTCTAGGCCAATCTAGGTCAAAGTCAACTCTAAGTCAAACCTGGTCAACTGTCTAGGTCAAACTAGGTCCAAGTCAAACTTCGTCAACTCTGGGTCAACCTTTAGTCAACTAAGAGTCAAAGTCCACTATATAGGATCGACCAAGGTCAATAGTCAACATTGGTCAATTTGGTCTAAGAGTCCATGTCTAGGTATTGGTTAACTAGGATACAAGGCTAATCTCCTAATTCCTAACAATACCATAACATTTATCCTAACATCCTTTACAAGGATACATACATATATCACATATATATAAAATAGCCTAACATATATGGTACACAAATATATACTCAACTATATATATAATACACCTCTAATGTATATCACATAGCCCATTATCTAACATATAATAAAATCTACATGTCTATATAACATATATATATGAATATGTAATCTTCTAACTGACACACTCAACATTTCTCCTAATCACTGTTTCCTTACCCTTCTAAACAGTATTTATGCACACACCCTGTCATCACATCATGAGCCTCCTTCCTATATGAACATGACTCCTTACTTAAACCCCTAAATACCTGCCAAGAATGAACTTGTTCCCTTCTAAAACACTCACACCACCTCTACTCTAACAATCCTGTCAAGCCAAGCCAACAGTGGCTGCCTACTGCTAAAGCCACTGCTAATATGGCCTGCTGCAACTGCTGCAAGGCTCTGCAATACAAGCCAAGCCAACAAAGTTGCTGCTATGCCACTGCAAAGCCAATGCTTGCTGCTGCCACTGCAATGCAGGACAAAACATGGCCTGCTGCATTGCTAAGGCTTGCTGCTGCTTGCTGCTACACTACAAAAGCCAGGCCAAGCCAAGGCTTAGGCAGTATAGTTCCTGCCTACCCCTAATAAAATCCTAACATGAAACTAACTCCTATATCTATATCCCCCTGTACACACACCAACCCAAATACCACTGAACCCCCAAATCAAAGTGAAACATTAACCCATAATCTCAGGAACCTGGGAATGGAGTCTAGTATTTCAGAATCCAATCCACCCTCTCTGAGTTTAGCCCAACAACCAGCATCACATCAACATCTCAAAGCATAACATCAGGAATCCAATACCCTTACTGAAAATAAGTAAAACAAATCTAAGAACTACAACTCGAAACAAAATAGGAGATGAGGATAACATGGGTTCTCAGTCAAAAGAGAACTGGAAACCAAGTAAAATCAGTTGCCAACAGGAAAACCAATCCAATCCAATTTCATTCTCAGAAAAATAGTGAATGAGTGAGTGCTTGAGTGACAGTGTTCAGTTAGGCATACATGTGTGTAGAAAGCGAGTGTGTGAAGGCAATGTGGCACATGCTTGTGTGTGTGTGTGAACATTGATATTAAATATCAGGAAAAATAGGAAAAGTTTTAGTGTATCAGGTTACTTGTGTGTACCTGAGTGATTGGGATCATCACAGGTTCTAAGTCTCAGATTTGGCATGTGTAGGTCTGTGATATGCTGTGTTTGTTCTCAGAAAATGTAGGTTTAAGTTAATGAATCTCAGGAAATTGCAGTGTTCTCCTAACAATCCTTAACAATTTGAAATCCATGAATCCTAGTCAACATAAATCCTAGTCTAACTAACATACACAACATCCTACTAACATGTTTAACATTGAATTGTCAAATGAATCAAATTAACCACAGAATTCAACTCTGGAAAGGGAGTATCAAAACATATCCTGTACTAAAATCAGAAAATGCCTTTCCCTTCCTTCAGTTCAAATACCAAACATATCCTATATTGAAATCACAATTGAAACACAACATCAAATCATATTGAACCTCAGATACAATCAATTTCCCAATACAAATCTCAATTATATAAAAAAAAATAACCCAATTTGAAACTGTCAAAAACTGGGAAATGAAATCAGTGCATACACTATGCACATTCGAAACCAAAACATTCAAAATCAACATACAACATGTGTCAGAGGGTGTACAGACATTGGGACATGTCCTTCGTGTCCAAGGAGAGTCCCTCGTGTCCAAAAATTGGGACACAAAGTGTCCAAGAGCCAATAAACACTGTGTCAGAGACAGTACAATGTACTGTCTCGTGCACGTGTGTCGAGCCACAAAGCACACGACACACACATCTACGAGTGTCGTGCACATGTCCATAGTTAGGGTAGGTCTAGGTGTTCGTGTACACGTGTTTGTCTTGTGTCCACGTGAGTCGTGTCCAAAGAAAACGGTACGTATCAGTAAACAATTTCGTGCGTGCACAAGCAGGCATCGACCGGTGCAAGTGAGATTTCTCACAAACCACTCGATGGTTTGGCCTCAAATTTGGTGTGCGTGCTGTCAGTCATAGCCCGCAGATGTGTGCAAAATTTTATGTCAAGACGGGCAATGTCGTGTCCGCTACAGTGCCCGAGCAGCAGGACACTGTACGGTGTCCTCGTGTACGCATTCATGTCCAATTTTGGACACGAAAACCAACCCAATACGTGCTCAGTCATAAACATATTTAATCTACACATGAAGAGCTACCCAAATATATAATTTGTTTCAAAAAAAATTAACATTCAATCCATTGAGGCATTTCAACAAACACCTACACCACACTACGACACGTGTCCGATACGGACACCAAACGGACACAAAATTCATCCAAATTTCAGGAACACCTAGGGGACTCCTAGATCTAGCCCTACATGCAAAGAAAACTAAAATTTAAATCAATTTAAAGGGTTTTACCTATAGGTGCAAATTGTATGGAAAAGCTCCAAATGGGGGGTGTTCCTCTTGATGGCCAAATGCTCCAAATTGATCCCAAACTGAAATTGCTCTCCACCAACAGTCCATAAACTTAAATTAGAACCCAATGCAAAAGACTAGGATGAAAAAGAAGATCAAATGAATAAAATGGAAATTTTTGGAAGGGGGAAAATTACCTTTCTTTTTTCCAAGTGTTGGAATGATAAAAAGAGGCAAGCCCTAATAAACAAGTGTTTATATAGGGTGGGGATCCCTATGGCTGGTCATAAAGGGAGGAATTAGGGTTAGGGCTTCCAGTTATGGGCCATGGGCCAAGTCATAAGTCATTAAGTCATGAAATCATAAGTCATTTTATTAAACCATAAATCATGAAATGATTTCACTCAAACTAAAACTCCTATTCCAAAATTAGTTTCTAATGACTAAAAGTAGGTTAACCTAAGTTAGACTAGGGTTACCATAGCTAGGGTTAGGTTCTAGGCTAGTCCACTAGATCTCAACAAGTCAAAGTCAAACTAGAATTCACCAATTCATTAAATCATCAAATAATTCAAATAAGTCAAAATGACCAAATTACCCCTAAGCTAAAAATGATAATTAATCATCCTAAAGACATGGTTGGGCTCTAGGTCATGCAGTCTCTCAGGTTTCACTGGCAGCACATCAAAATCATAAGTCATGACGTAAACCAGTTTTTAAATAGTTTAAAAATTATTAAAAATCACCAAAAAATCATAATGTGATTTAAATACAAATAAATAATAATAATAAATACAAAATTTCAAAAATACCCTTATTCTAGAAACTGGGTGTTACACATTGTTTGAACAGGGCTCCGTGAGGGAATAAGCCCGATTGATCACCAGCCCGGAGGGAGAAATCAGTACCACTCCGACTCCAGCGATGATGTTGCCCTTGGGCCCAGTTCTAGAAGCGCCGTCGAAGAACATTTGCCATACGGCATCACGAGAGGCTATATTTGAATTGGCGACCTCATCTGGAATCTCTTCGTCTATTCTGGTTGACTCCGAACCTGGATGAGCTACTAAAAAGTCTGCCAGAGCTGGACCTTTAACAGCCTTCTGCGGGACGAAGATCATACGGTAGGGAGATAATAAAATCGCCCAGGTAGCGAGGCGAGAGCTGAGTGCATCTGGCTTGGTCTTGAGGACCCTGTGGGGGTTAACTCTTGATACGACATGAATGGTTTGTCCCGTGACGTAGTGTCGCGTCTTCTGAATGGCAAAAACCAGAGCAAGGCACTCTTTCTCCACGGCAGTATATCGATGCTCTGGCCCCATCATCATTCGGCTGAGGTAATATATAGCTTGCTCATGGCCTGCATCGTTGTTTTGTGCTAGTAGAGCACCGAGAGAATGTTCCATCGCTCATACATAGAGCAGGAATGGTCTTCCGCAACCGGGGCTACCAGAACTGGAGGGTTTGTCAGATATTCTTTGATGTTGTCGAAGGTGCGTTGGCATTCTTCATCCCATACGAATGAAACGCCTTTCATCATGAGGTGGGTGAATGGCTGACATCGTCCGGAGAGGTTAGAGATAAACCTCCTGATGTAAGCTAGTCTACCTTAAAGACCTCAGAGTTCACGGAGATTTTTCGGGGGACCCATCTCCATGATTGCCCTCGTCTTTTCAGGGTCTATATGGATATCCTGGGAAGTAATGATGAAACCCAAGAATTTTCTGCTGGATACGCCTAAGAAGGATTTTGTGGGATTCATCTTCAAATTGTGTGCTCGCATCAGGTCGAACACTGTCCTCAGATCATGCAGATGATCTTCCTTAGAGCGACTTTTGATGGCGATGTCGTCGATGTCGCATTCCACTATCTTACGCAGGTGGTCTCTAAAGATGATGCTCATAGCTCTTTGATAGGTGGCGCCAATATTCTTTAAACCGAAAGGCATGACTGTGTAGCAGTATGTGCCAATTGGTATTCAGAATAATGTATGCTTTTTGTCATCAGGGAACATCTTGATTTGGTTGTACCCCGAGAAACCATCTATGAATGACATATGCTCGAAGCGGCAGGTATTGTCAATCATGATATCTGTGATAGGGAGGGGGAACTCATCCTTAGGACACGTCTCATTCAGATTGCGAAAGTCGATGCAGATTCAAATCTTTCCATTCTTCTTGAGGACTGGTACTATGTTGGCGACCCAGTCTGGATGCTATTCCTCGTGGATGAAGCCGCTTGTTATCAATTTATTGACTTTAGCTTCAATGGCATTCATGATGTCGGGGCGGAACCGTCGTTGCTGTTGCTTGACCGGTTTTACGTCCGAACGAATGTTGAGCTTGTGAAGTGTAACTTTTGGGTTCAGTCTTGTCATGTCTTCGTAGCTCCAAGCAAACACGTCGATGTATTCTCTGACGAGTTATAGTAGCGATTCTCGCTCTTCGTCTGTCAGATTCTTGCTGACGAAGATGGGCTTTGGAGAAGGCTCATCACCGAGATCGACTTGCACAACTTCATCTTCGGTGGGAGGCTCTTCTTGTTCGAACCGCTTCTCCCATTGCGCATCTAGCTGTTGTGCCCACGGCTCTAACTCAAGAAGTTCAGGAATGTTTTCATCTTCTTCGTAGGCGTCGACAAATACCATATTGACGGACCAGACTTGCCTGAGCATATCCCCAATGCTGACATCTAAATCAGAAGTGGGCGATCCGGTTGAGTGTGAATGCCAGTCGCATTCCTCGTCTGAGCTTTCAGGGTCGTTGACGGTGTAACATAACCTAGCCCACATCTGGTTTTGTTGTAATAGTCTCATGGTTTCCCAGCTGGGACCAGTAATTGTAAGGGTAACCGCCGTCCAGTGCCATAGTTTAAGCCTGGTGTAGTTCTCAGATCATACCCTTGTTTTTGCATGAGGTACTTGGATCGAGAACTATACAGATAAAGGGGCAGTCTCCCTGTGTCGGGTTCGAGATCCACTTCTTCTATCCTGAAGGGTTGTGGATCATTCTTCCGGCCGAAGATGATTGGATGATCCACTCCTTCGATTATGCGGTAAGCATCTTCCGCTGGAGTAAGTTGATTTGTGGTGTAGATATTTGTCACCTGTATGTGTAGGTGGGTGCATATACCGTATTCTATAGCATATATTGTACAAAGCTTATTAAGCTCTAGGTAGTTCAAAGATAACCCTTTATTGATGAAGTAAGGTATCTTTTCTAGTAGGATTACATCATCTGCGGATGGAATATCAGTGTGAGCAGCCACATACTTGGCCAGCTCCGGCTCTTCTTCAACCACCCCCTGTGTCAATGAGGACTGGGAGGATGACTTAGGCAGCTTAATCATCAGGGGCTTCACGGGTGGAGCAGGACGTGGAGTCGTTGGTGTACTAGCCACTTCCAGCTTGGTGCTCGGTACTGGGCAGGGATTTGTTGGCTGGCTAGCAGTCCCCGGTTTAGCGCTTGGCTGCCGATTCATTCTGGAAAGACGAATCGTCATCGGCTTGACAGAGGGATTGAGCTCCCCTATTTGTTGCTGGCTAGCTTTAGGCAGCCTGATTGTCAGTGGCTCTGTCGTGAATCTTGGTGCTTGGCCAGACCTTGGCAGTCAGATTATCATCTGCTCCTCCTGTGCAGATAGGCTGATTGCGTCCTTACGTAGAGTGCCTGTAAGGGGCGCAGTTATGCCAGGTTTGCGGGCTTGGAGGTGGATCGTCAGAGGTTCTTCTGATCCTGTTGCCGCCTCAGTTTGAGCTTGAGTATCTACTCCGGCCAGGTGCTTTTTCGACTTCTCGTACAAGCATAAATCTGAGTAGTAGGATTTGACCCCTTTAAAGGGATCGATGTCGACAAATTCTGTCCTTACGAAGCCATACTTGTCGACGTACTTGAAGCACTGGTACAATATGGAGGGCACGTTCATGTAATCGTGTATCCAAGGATGCCCCAGGAGAAGGTTGTAGGAAGTGTTCGCATCTATGACATAACAGGTCACTTCCGACTGAAGATCGCCGATTTGGCACTTCAAGCGAATCTTCCCGATCGGATAGCTTCTGCCTGAATTGAAACCGCTGATGGCGGTGCTTGTCGACGTCAGGCGATGTATTGGGATACGCAGATGGTGTAGTAAGTTCTTCGGAATGATGCTTATGGAAGAACCAGGATCAATATGCATCCGATCCACCTTGATATCGCTAATGTATCCAGTATAATACAGAGGGCGATCGTGCAAGTTGGTCTTGATAAGCATATCCTGCGGAGTAAAGACAATGTTCGGTATTGAACCCGTGCAAGTGCTGTCCTGGAGATCTGCAGGCGAGCTTTCCCCAGTGAGATTCGACTGAGCCGGATATGCGTCGGCATTCTGGATTACCTCGCTTAATACGATGCGAACATCTTTGGAGAGCCTCAGGATCTCGTATAGCGACAATTTGGTCGGTGTGTTGGCTAATTGTGCTAAGATGTCAAAGTTGTAGGGCCTCTCCAGCCCATGAGGCATCTCTCTTCGGAGTGGTTTGTCGAAGCAAGTCTCCTTCGGCCTAGGCTTGTCGGTCGTCGAAGGCTGCGAAGGTCCTGGAGCATCAGCAGCTGTCGGCTGATGGTCTTCAGCCGAGTTACCCGGTGGAGGTTGGGTTTGTGCGCCGGAACGAGTAACAACGGCAGTAGCTTCTTCGACCTCTGTCAAGATTGTATGACATGATTTGACTTTCCCATTCTTTTTCTTGCTGGTGGAGGGAGGTACGGACTGAGTCACCTCGGGTACCAAGTTCGAATGGACCTACATGATCTTCTCTCGTGATGTGGTAAGGGGTACTAGACCAGCAGCCTGGTCTCGGGGAGGTGGAAGGTTAGCGACCTCCATCTTTGCTCTGGGGACGGGTACTACTCCATCTTGAGTCTTTGTCGGAGGAAAGCTGCCGAATTGTACTGACACCATATTGGCTGCTACAGTCACCTCTTCGAAATTGATGGCCAAGGCCTTAGAATCGATGAGATGCTGGATGTATCGCTTCAGTTGGTAGCAGTCTTGTGTAGCATGGTGGATATAGCGATGGTAGTGGCAGTACTTGGGGCTCTCCATCTCTGCAGGTCGAGGTTCACGCCTTGGAGGAGGGAGCTGAATTCGACCTCCTTGTATGAGCATGTCCAAGATGGGCTTGACATGGCCGTCCTCGAAGGAATAGGTCATCTGAGGCTACTGCTTCTCTGCTGGCTTCGGTTCAGGCTTCGACGTTGTGTCGGCCACCATAGCCTGTTTGTCCTTATTGTCTCGATTGTTGGAGTGATTACCACCATTATTGCTTTTGGTGTTAGGGCGTTTGCCCTTGTCCTCTACTTTCGATACGTGCAATCCTAGTTGACGAACTTTCTTCAACTTGTCTTCTGCGCTAGTGGCGCTGATATTGAAAGTTTTCCAATCCTTGAACTGACTTTCGCCCATCCAGAGGCTGATTGTGGAGGGCAGCCTCTTTTGGCAAATTTCAATTAAGGAGGAATCCGAGTTACCGGAAGGCAACTTCATCGCAGTTTGACGAAACTGCTCGATATAGTTCCTTGTCAGCTCCTTTTCTCTCTGAACAACGTCCATGAGGGTGGACATTGTCACGTCTTGTCCTACTTCGTAGAACCTCTCCAGGAACATACGTTTGAAGCCAACGAGGGAATAGATGCAGTTGTCCGGCAAGTTGCGGTACCAGTCAAAGGCGACCCCTTCCAATGCTCCAATGAACAACCGTGTAAGGATGGCATCGTCATGAGGCAGATGGTCAGTTGTGACTTCGAAGTAGGTGATGTACATGCTTGCAGATGTCTTTCCATCATATAGATTGATGTAGAATGGTTTATATTTTGGTGGGAAGGGAACATCTCTCCACACAGTAGGATACGGTTGTCGTACCCTGAGGTCTTGGCAGTTTTTTCGGGCGTAGAACATGGCCCGGAGCTCCTGGACCTCTCTTCTTGCCTCCCTGGCCTCATCTACAGTGGTGGTAGCCGATGTTTCAGGAGGATTATCACCCGAGTTTGGTGCAGCTGAGTTCGAGTCCGCATTGACCACGGGACCCAAGCTTGTTTGGCCAGGCATCCTTTCTTGCAGAGTTGGAAGGGCCGCTTTGATCTCGTCCATGGACTTGACCAAAGCATGGAGTATGGCCTCCAGAGTGTCGATGCGTTGGCGATCACTGGGACCGTCTTGGTTGTTGTCCGTCATAAACTCCGTCTTTACATAGGGAGAGATGGAGGGAACGGTGGAGGACGTGCCCTCTGAGTCATACCCTTGTACAGAGAAGTCGTCAGGTATGTGGGAATGTTCTCCTCTGGTTCGGACTCAAAAGGAGTGGTACCCCCAGCTTCAGAGCTTGCCTCGTATTGAGAGTTGTGGACGTCCTCGGGGACGTCGGGATCTGCTACATCTGTTGGGTGAACCGTTTCCCCTGGATTATCTTCTTGGAACACCGGATTGTCGTGGATGTTTGGAGGGGTGCTACCCCCGGCTCCAATGCCTCCCAGAGATGTGGACGACGAATCTCCAAGTACGGTAGATTTTGTCTTTGAGCGGGTACCTTGATAAACTCCTCCTGTAACGGTGGTAGACAACCGCTTAGAAGAAAGTCTCTTGGTTACGCCGGTTGAGATTTTTGGACTGGAGACATTTGTTTTCTTCCCTCTTCCGCTGCCAGGAATCTTTAGAGCAGAATTGTAGGAGGCGACGAGAAGCGCCTCATCCTCTGAACTTGGGTGTTGTAGTCGTTGGAAGACGGATCGCCGGTTCACTTGTATAGGCGCCTTGTTATAACAGCAGTTGACAATAACTTTAGTGCAGTGATGTCAGTACAAGGACTCTCTGCACACCAAATCTTTCTCTTTCCTTACGTTTGTGAAGAATCACGTTGCACAAGTCACCCATTTTGTGGGCCTGAGAGTTCTGAGCACATGAGTGTGTTGGCATCCTGCCTGCTCCCTGATATGGGGGTAGTACGAGTACTTGCCCCAGATCATTGTTGGGAGATTCTTGATAACTATCTCGTTCGTTGGCCGCCGGGGGCTGGACACGGATAGTTTTATACAACTTTCCATCAGGAGCCCGCGTAATAGTCAGCGGGACGCCCTGATAGTCAAAAGTTGGGACAGCTGTCTGAGCTCGACGAGCCCGCGCTGCCCGAGACTTCTTCCTTCTAGCACCTGGGAGTGCATAGTAGGAAGAGTCTACAGAGACTGGCAAATGAGAGCATCTGGGGTCAGGATCGCCTGAGAGGCGGTCGAAGACTGACCGTGAGCCGTATGGAATAGATGGTATGCGGCTGGGATCAGTGGCCGTGCAGGCTGTCTGCATGCGGCTATCCTTTGTGGCCGCATGAACCTTCTATATGTGGCTAGAAGCGGTGGCCGTATTAACCTTCGGGATACGACTGGAAGTCATGGCCGTGCAGGCTGCCTGCATGCGGCTGGCAGTTCTGGCCGCATGGACTTTCTGCATGCGACTGACTTTTGTGGCCGCAAGAGTTTTCTCCATACGGTTGGCAGTTGCGGTCGCATGAGCCTTCTCCATGCGACTGGTGCCCTTATGCGGCTTGGACTGCATAGAGTTCCTCTTTGCCCCTGCAAGTCCAGCATCATAGTATTTTTTTCTGCCGAACTTGGGGACAGCAGAGTCCTCTATGGTCTGACGTGGGGTCGCCTGCGAGACTTCTACGCCATCTTGAGCAATAGAGAGTACTTCTTCGAGAGCTTGGGGAGGAGCGAATGATTTGGGCCTCCACTCCCTGCGGGCCTTCTTCGTACGGGCTCGTCGCTGGACCGGGCCAGCGCCCCCATCGGAGAGCATTTCTTCAAATGCCTGTTGGTCGAACCGGGCGACCAGCATTTGTTGAGTGGAGCCAAGTTTGGCTGCATCCGATTGCGTCACCAACTTCTCAGCTGTGGAGAAGTTAGTCCCCAGCAGAGTCGCCATCGTGTTTGCCATTGATTGTAAAAGTACAGAACAATTTTATAGGAGGACTGAACTTAGACTCACAATACAAACTCGTTCGCACAAAGAAAGCCTAGGAATGAAAACCTAGGTACAGCAATCTAAGTTTGTTTATTTTTGATTTTGGGGGGTGACGATAGAGGCTCGGGAAAGCGACGGCAGCTCTGCCTTACTCCTTGGACGATCGGACGTAGCCTTGGCTCTGATGAAGAAATGCTCTCGGGATGTGTGGAAAGACTCTTTTGTGCGTACCTTTGTCTCTCTGTGTGTCCAGCCGGGTGGAGAGAGTCGCTTTTGCAAGAGAATGACACCTTGCTATTTATAGGAGTGGGGTCTGATCATTACGGTTTGCAATGATTGCCCATTGAAAAGTCGGCGACCAATAATCTGGACTATTAATCTTGATTGCATCAAATCTGGGCAGTTAATTTTGATTGCGCCAAATCCGTATGGACAATTAATGCTGATTGCCACGAATCTTCATAATTTATTATGACAAGCTCGGATCTCCTGCCATGTGTTTATTCTGCTTGATTGCAATTAATCTGATTTGATCTGGGTAATTATGGTGATTGCACTAAATCTGGGTTGTTACGATTTGCTAGCAGCCATAACTCCGAGAGGGTAAGACCGCCATGTGTCTCAACTGTCATGAGGATCGCCACATGTCTCAACTATCATGAGGACCGCCACGTGTCTCAACTGTCGTGAGTGGGATGTCCTGATAGAGCCGCATGAGTGCGGTCTCTAAGTGAACCGCATACGGGTGGCCCCCCCGATCCTAGCCGCATGAAGGTATCAGCCGCATGATGGTGGCGGCCTCATGAAGGAGGCAGCCGCATGAAGGAGGCAGCCGCATGAAGGAGGTAGCCGCATGAAGGAGGCATCCGTATAGGGGTGGAAGCCGCATAGGGAGCTTGGGACTTGGCGGATCATGCCAGCTATATAAAAGATTTTCTTCTTTTCCCTAGGAGCACGCCATCATTTCAGAGCTATCATTTCAGCTTTATGTCAAAGTTGTCACTTCGCCTTTCTGTCAGAGCTGCCGTCAGGGCATTTAATGATGCAGTTGCTTTATGGCCAGCTGTAGAGGTGAACTTCTTAGGGCCACGTGGCTCCTTCCTGAGCCGCATTGAGCTATCCGATCCACATGAGGTTTTAAAGGACTTTTGAACCGCATGCATTTCTAGTGGATTCCTGAGCCGCATGAGGCTCTTTCTGTCTGAGCCGTATGAGCTTTTCTTGTTGTTTTCCATGCTTCTACAAGTATTTAATCATGAAACCTATAATATGAATAAATTATATTACTAAGCATAAATAACCATGTCCAAGTACCTCATGGAACCACAACATTTATACACAATAATACAAATATTTCCATAAAAAATCGGGACCTAGTTTTACGATTTTCGACTTCCAAAATTTTCGGTTAAGTTCCTACTTCAAGGGCATGCATATAAATCATTTAAAATCATAAAAAACTAATTTTAATACAATTTATATGGAATTAATCTCTCAATTCTAGAATTAGAATTTTAAGGAAAATTAATAGCTAATTGACTTCAATGTCAGCTAGTCTACCTGAAACTTATCTAGAACATCGCCAAACTTCTAATATGACTTAAATACATGAAATAATATTTTAAACATAATTAATTATTATTACTTTGTAGAAAATAAACTTTATCAATGGTCAGACTAATCACCAAGTTTTAACTATTTTATGTCAATAACCCGAAAAGCTAGTATTTTGACCCCTATTTTTCCTGATCCGATCTGAGATGATAAAACATGAAAATATGTTTAAAAATTATAGCTTATAGTAATAAACCTATATTATGTTTATTTTTAAAAAAATTCTAACTATTTCCTAAAGTTTCGCATCAATGGTGATCAAAACTAGTCCTACCGTAATCCGATTTCTCAACAATCCAACATACAACTTCTAGAGATAAAAGTCTAGGATAAAAGAGATGAAAATCTAATTTATATGATATTAAACTCAAATTTTCTACATATTTAGTATCATGGGGTTTGAGATGAAAAATATAAAATCTTTATCGAAATCCTTTGCTAGATGGGTTGTGGGTGCTTCTCCTTGTCCAAGTTTCCAACTTTCCTACTTTTCTTGCTTGCTTGCCCCTTCATGATGGGTTTAAAGGTGTTGGAAATGGTTCTTGAGGGTTGGATGGTGAATATGGTGCTTCGAGGGTTTGTTTTGAGAAGTTGGATGGAAGGAGGATGAAAAGCATAGATTTTGTGGAGGCGGAAGAGATTGTCGATGTAGAGGAGGATGATGGAGGGCTATGGGGGTTGGGGCGTGACCAAATTTTGAAAAGGAGTTGGGGTAGGGGTCGGCCACAATAGGAAGGAAGAATAAATTAGTTAGGGTTAGGGTTTGGTGAAAGTTGGTATACATTGTGGGTTTGCATGCAAATAGGTATTGGAAACCTATTCTAAGGAGTTTCGGCCATGGGGGGCGGGGCTTTCCTAGACGAACACTACATGGGTCTTTGCTTGGGTTGGTTGGTTAGTTGGGGTAGTTAGTTAGGCTAGGGACTTCAATAGATATAACCTTCTATCCTTTGAGCCAAAATAGTTCCAATATAGTTCCAATATATATATATATATATATATATATATATTTTTTTTTTATATATATATATATATATATATATATATATGTATTATATAAAATATATATATATATATATATATATATATATATATATATATATATATATAAAATATATTATATAAAATATATATATATATATATAATATACTTTAATACCCAACATGCCTACTTAGGTTTGGGTTTGACTTGAAAGAAGTTCAAAAAGGTTTGGTACAACTGGGTCTCCTAAAAATTTAAAAAGACTTATATAAATAATTAGTTAATCAAAAATATGATTTGGGCCACAACTTAAATTGTTAACATGCAAGGCACTAAAATATGACTATGCCATCCTACTATGGCTAGTATGCTAGTCATGGCACCCGACTACTAGGCATGCCATAATTTCTAGTGAACATGCATACCAGCATACCAAAATTCAACCATGACTATGGCTTTTTTTATATAATAAAAATAGAATTAAAAATAAATAAAAGTCTAATAATAATATATTTATATAAATTAAAATTTTATTTAATTTTGAGGGATTTTACATCCTACCCACTGAAAAAAATTTTGTCCTCGAAATTAAAACAATGCCATATAGGAAATTACAAAACTAGCTAAGGAAAACACAACAAGTTACATACCTTGATCTTCAAACAAATGAAGGAAACACTCTCTTGTGGAATCCTCATGCTCCCAAGTAGACTTGCCCAATGAATGAGGGTTCCAAGCAACTCGAAAAAGCCCAATGGTCTGACCTCACAAGATCTTCTCACTACGGTCAAGAATCCCAACTGGCTGCTCCTCGTAAGATAAAGTCAGCCCAATTGTAACCTCAGAATGATCAAGCACATGACTAGAGTCTGCCATATACTTTCTCAACTGAGACACATGAAACACGTCATGAACACCTTCTAGTGATGTAGGTAATGCAAGGCGATAGGCTAATCTCCAACTCCCTCAAGAATATCAAAAAGATCGATGTACCTTGGACTTAGCTTTCCTTTGCTGCCAAATCAGATGGTACCTCGAGTCGGTGATATCCACAAAAAACACATGATATCCTTCCTTAAACTCTAAAGGTTGACAATTTGCATCTGTCTAGTGCTTCTGTTTATCTTGAACTGCCTAAAGATGCTTCTGAACCCGCTTCACCTTCTCCACCATCTGAGTCACTAGCTCAGGACCAAGAATTTGACGCTCTCCCACGTCAGTCCAACAAACTGGTGATCTGTACTTTTTTTTACATAGTTTCGCAAAAGGTGCCATATGGATACTTGCTTGGTAGCTATTATTGTAAGAGAATTCTACCAAGTATAATTGATCCTCCCAAGATCCTCCAAAATTCAGCATACAAGCTCCTAACATGTCCTCGAGTGTCTGAATCGTGTGTTCTGACTGTCCGTCGGTCTGAGGGTGATATGCAGCGTTGAACTTCAATCGAGTTTCCAAAGTCTCCTACATACTCCTCCAGAAATGCGACATAAATCTAGAATCAAGATCCAACACAATGTTGACAGGTACACTGTGCAACTTTATAATTTACCTCATGTACATATCTACCAATACCTTTATAGATTGTCCTACTCGAAATGGCAAAAAATGTGCCGACTTGGTGAGTCGATCTATAATCATCCAAACTGTGTCCTTCTCGCTAGGGCTCCTCGGAATTTCTGTTATTACTACATTTCCAGGTAGGGGTATTTTGTTATTTTATATTTATTATATAGTATGTATATTTATTTATTTAATTATATATGATGGTTGTATTTATTAGTAGACTAGCCTATTCGCTGGACCCTTGGTTAGTGAACCTATTAGGACTTGTCATGACACTTGAACCTACATCTTAGGTTAGCAACAATGAGACTCATTTAAGTCAATTTAAGTCATGAATAATGATTAGAACTAATTACCAACTTAGACTAGAAGCTTCCATAGGTTGATCAAATCTCATGGCAACTAAAGAGGAGTATTGTGGACATTTTCCATAGGCATATTAGGGCTCTTTAGAGCTGGTCATATTACCTATATAAACCTCTCATTTGGTTCATTAATTAGCCTCTACAAACCCTAATTTGCCTCTTCTCATTTTTTCCTCCATTTAAAAAGATGACCCAACCTCTAGGGTAGTGTCATAAGGAGTATCTATGTGTATAAATATATATGGATATATTTGCTAGTATGTCAAAGGGGTAAGGAGCAACTGCAGTATGTGGGACTATAGTAGTACAAAAATGCATTTGCAGGTGCAGGGAATGTTAAGTGGTGTTCCTGCAGTTAGGAGTGTGGAATGCTTATGTGTAGTAGTTAGGACTGTAGGTAGATATAGGAATGAGTCTTTTGTGTATGAGTGTATGGGACTTGAGTATGTGAGTGTATGGGACTTCAGTATGTGCAAGAATAATGTTACCTGTATCACAGGGTAAGGGTTCAGAGCATTCAACCATGAGTGAAGACAGGGAAAATCTGTGAGTACATGTTAGTATATGTGTATGGAAGCCTGTGTGTAGGTAAGGGGAGCCCTGTATTGGCAACAGTAAATAGAAGAAGGGGCATAGAAGTAGGATATGTGTAGGTGAGTGGAGTGTATTGCGAACACCACATGTGTACCCAATGTGTACATGTGAGTATGTCCATATAACATGGTGTTTGTGTGTTGGGTTACGCCCATGACTATTATATTGATATATACATGTGTATGGGTAGGGGTCACCTAGAGACCAGGAGTTTAGGGTGTTGAGTTTGTGTGTATATTTGCCTAGCGTCCTAGATGAGTGTGTATATACCTAGAGGGGTCTGCCATGTGTAGGATGTATAGGTAATTTGTTTTACCTTTGTGTAAGGTATAAGGTTAGCGTAACCAATTGATGTAGGTAATAGGTGGATAATGAAATAGGTAAAGGAAGGGTAAGGTAAGGATATCTAGTCATGGGTATTGATATGGATGTGGGATAGGCATAAGTGGGTGTGGGTAATATAGACAAATGTAGGGTAATGGGTAATAGATAGTGTATCGGTACTGGTTATGGCTATTAAGCCTATAGGTAAACAATATAGGTAGATACATGGGGCATGGCCTAGTATAGACTAGAATACTTTGGTATGAGTAGGCATTGACCTAGAAACTTAGGTTTGACCTAGTTTGACCTAGAAATGATTGGAGACCTAGAAATGACCTAGTATAGCATGTTTATGATTTTAAAACACAAATTGACATTGATATTCCATATTTATATCTTCGTGGCACCGTATCAGATACACTACAAGAAAATAGCTTTTTTGACGGTTAATCTCCGTCAAGAAAGGGTTATCTTGACGGTTGTGGATCTGTCAAGTAGGTTAGAGTTAAGAAAAGTCTCCCACTTTTCTTGACGGTCTCTGATAGAACTTTTCTTGACAGTTTTTAACCGTCATATAAAATATTTTTCTTGACCATTTTTAACCGTCAAGAAATCAGTTTTGAGAAACCGTCAATGTAGTTGAAAACTTTTTTGACTCCGGCCTAGATGATGGTTATTAACCGTCAAAAAAATTATTTTTTTTGAAGGATTGAGTTAATTGTTGATATTTTATAACTGTCAAGAGAAGCAAGCCAAAATTCTACTTATAATTATATATTATTAATTGGATACACACATAATATCAATAATCCAGAAGATATACATACATCAAATTACTATAAAGCCCAATTTTTATATTAAAAATTTATACTATTCATACACCACAAACTTCCAATACATCCAATACACATCAAACTACAAACATCCGACACTTGTCCAACTACAAACATATCCAACCAAGGTATGTAGTTTTCATACATCTTAAGCATTCAAATTGATAATTATACAAATAAAACCAAAACAAGTAGCAAATTCGGATGGAGCACATCTCTCCCATGTTCACAATACCTTTATGTTCCATGCAGTTCCTAAGAGAACAAGAGCAAAAATTACCAATTTATGTTAATGAGCTTGTTGACCAACAAGAAAACAAGAGAACAATATCCTAAAAAAAATAAGGAGAGTGTAATATCTGTATACCAGTGTACATGTGTAACTAAGAGGAAAGTAAGGAGAGTTTAGATTCACTTTATGCAGTTCATGTATTCGGGTTGGAATGTGTAACTTGTGTATCAATGACACATGTCATCAATGCTTAATATCAGCATACCCGTGTATATGTGTTTTAGCCTGTATTTGCAGTATGTATGTTAGTTCTGGGTACAGGTTAATATCAGTATACTTTAGAGCTTCAGTTATCTACATGACACTGACAATAAAAAGGAATAGATATAGCTTGTTATCTATTTGTCTCTCTATCTGATTTGTAATATAAATAAAGAATGGAAGATAACATCAACATGTATCAAGTTTTAATCATTGAAAGCACAATACTCCTCTCCTACCGATTCTTGAAATTTTGTTGCCATATATAATATGTCGATGATCCTTCCTATTTGTAATTTCTCTTTAATTTACTTATACTTAACAGAATAAATTTGGCCTCTCATATCTCTATTATGCCTAAATTTGCTTTTGCAAAGTAAATTTTTGGACAACTAAATGAAGTGACATCAATGGTCGTGAAGCTACAAATCTAGGGGAAATGTCACATACTTAGAGAAAAGTTTTATTTTTTTAGCATATATCAATTGTATCAAAGAACAAATTTTATAAAAAGTTTTAAACTTTTATAAAAAGTTTACAAATTTTATCAGCATCAAACTACTGGATCCAGTCACAAATTTATTTGTCGTTAGGATATTCCAAGTAGCACCAATGATTTTCATTGAATTGTTATCATCATATTCATATCGTTGGGTATCCTTTATTCTTATATGGAAGAGCATGTATCTCCAACTAACCAAAAATAAACGAAGAACTAATAAAAAAATAGAATGTAAGTGTAGAACCCAACAATCCCCCAACAAAGATCTCAGAAACTGCTATGTCGACCTTAAAGTCAACCAAATTAGCATATTAGAATTCATATATTAGTAATAACACATTCACAATAATAGTACTCTGCATATTAAGATTACCTCCTTAAATAGAATGTGAGCAAATGAAGACACTTCATCCATGCAGTATGCACTGAAAAGGAGGAAAGAAGCAAGGGCAACAGACCCAAGAGCGAATCCTTTTGTGGTAGCTTTTGTAATCTTGCCAACAACATCTAGAATATCTATGATTTCTTAAACACTTTCTGTCTGCAAAAGATTTAATTGCCAATAACCATGACATTAGGGACTACATAAAAAAACTTCCTTAAGGACCTTATGTCAAGATCTTTTACTCAAAGGCCTTGACTAATTCACAAAGACAAATTATATTCCATGACTAAGAAAAATCCCTAACTAGTTGAAATAAATAGTACAAATAGGTTAAAGATTCATGTGATTCCAGGTTTGCAACACATTTGCTAATGTTAGAGAAAAAATGGTCTATATGAGGGCATATCTGAAGAAATGAATTCAAGAAGCCAACCCTAACTAGTTGAAGTAAAGCCACAAAAATAATATAATTCTAAGAATTTGCATAATAGGATGAATGTTAACAATCTAATTTCTAAAATTGCACCCTGTTATAAGTACTAAAATGTTTACGAATACTAAATCAATTCACATAGGAAACAACTGAAAGTTGCATCTTTGACAGTTAACAATAAAATATGTAACTTATAGTATTATTCACACAAGAGATTAACTCATAACCATGTAACATAATATTAGCATGGCCAACAACTTTATGGAAAAATTAGAGTTGATCGAAAGGCACTTTCACCTAATTGATAAGAACTTAATTCCAGTGTTGAATCCCAGTTATGATTTTATTGCAATATCGCATATTGTCTGCTACTTTGCATTGATTTGGGTGTTTTTTGTGATGACTGCACCAAAGAAGAACTGTAAGTCTTTGAAAATAACCTCTAATGCATAGACACATCTAAGCGTCATACTATTTTTTTGGACATAATTAAATATCAGTTGCAACTTATACACAAAAATCTATACTGAAAGTTATCTTGAAACTGATACTCACAAACCAACTAACCCAAAATAGCAGTAGCATATAGCGACAACAATAATAGAAAGTGTGAAGGAAAAATTGATACCTAGTCATCATAAAACCAATTAGGATTTCCAGCAATAGAAGCGACAACAATCGAGGCAACAATAGGAGCATATGTTAATGAACAATTTTACTTAGTATAAATAGATAAGCACATGTTTGGAAGAACAAAAAATTATACGGTGAATACTTAACTTTTCTCATTTATACAATAATACAGATTGATTGAACATGTAACTATGTTATTCTATGCAATAACTTTACTGAACAATGGATACACTTGCACATAATTAAATAGTTGAAGGCTGCTTGGATAGGGCCAACTCAAATATAATTTAAAGATGGCGATCAGTTGAGGACAACATCAAAAAATTAATGATACCACATGATGTATAAATTATATAGTTCTCTCTCTCAGTTATGCTTTGTTGCCGATAATATGTTGTCCTTTTCATCCCTCGTGATATGAACATATACTTTTACAACTGAAAGAATTAGTCCATAAGAAAGAGAAAAAAATTAGCTATAAGGATACAAAGCCTCGGATGAAGAAATTTAACAATTTAGTAGGGAGGGTCTCATAACGATGTTCAGTTGACTCTCCCTTTATAGCAAGCCACAACCATACAACTGGAGTTTTTTTTTCCTTTATTCTTCCAATAGTCATATACGACCATCTTTACTCGCATAGAGTATATTGCTGCGATGCAGAAATTTTAATAAAATATGGCAATCAAACAAGTAGAATGATACAATTTCATTAAAGTATAATAAGTGACAGAACAATTACAAAAGCCAATAAATAATTAACAGAGGGAAACTTATAAATTTGACCAAACTACCTTCCTGGGTAAACAAATTTCGAAATAGGCGCTTAAAAGAAAAATCCATAATCAAGTCGTTGATCAAATGTCAAAAAATGGCAATAGTGGAAGTAAGACGCAAATTCTACTGGATGAGATTTGCATATAAACTAAAGGAAGTTCATTTAACATGTTATCATGTCTGCATGAAAATATACTTGAAGAACCACATAACAGGTAGAAAAGTACCTCAATAGGAGTTGAAAGCTTTTTTTTCACAAAACTTATCATACTTCTGCTTCTTTGTGGCTGCTTTTAGGCCCTGCCAAGGAAGACTTCACATAGTAGTAATAAAGAATCAGTTGACTAAAGTAGTAACATAAGCATGCAGCAAGCTAAAGCATAATAAGTGAAAATCTATTTCTGAAAAGGTAAATCGAACATTTTAGTTTGAAAGAACCAAGAAACAATCTAGTAGATGCGAAAACAATACAAGATGACATCACATTGTACTGCATGCATATTGACCAATGCCTTCATTGTAATTTCCTAGTTTCTAATGGATGGAGAGAAGCACCTTGAACTGACTGTCCATAAAAAAATTCTCCAAACTTTCACTAATGCATTTCTACTGTCTAGACATAACTAATTTTTCTAATCTAAAACATGATATGACTTTACTGCATTAACTATATCTTATAATTTTACTAATATTTCCAGCTAATGCACACTATAAAGTACTAGGGCCTGTAGTAAATAACAACAGCAGTTGCAAAAGATAAAAACATGGAAAAGATTTGGTTAATTCTATTGGAGTACATGTTACAGCATGACGTTACAATGCTAAAGCATACCTTCCTCTCAAAAAATACATAAGCACATAGCCAAGTGATTCCAAATCATCCCTACGACCTTGTTCTGATAAGTGACACAAAATAACTCAGATTAAAATGTTTAATCCATAAGAAATAATATGATGGCCTTTGCTTCAATATTTTCTAGTTCTTATTGTGCTGGTCTAGTAGTATATGCATGATCGAAATATAAAGCGATATATCTAGAGGGAGGTGAATAGAGTAGGCAGCAGAATATTAGCTATTAAAAATTGTTAGTAGCAAGATCACAAAAATATATCACATATATGAAAAAGTAAAAGTAAAGTACAAAGTGCAAACACAAACATGGCGATGTATACTGGTCTCCCTATTATCTGGACAAATCCAGTCGAGAGAACTCTAGCTCCCGGTTGAAATCCACTATAGAAAATCGTAACTTTTTATACGAAGTCCTTGCAACTTCTACAAACACGAGCTTTGATATGAAGCACTCGACCAACTTCAATTGTGAAGTATTTAACTTCTATCATGCCTCTTGATTACAATCACTCTGAATTTGTAGATCGGGCCGTACTGGAAAAATGATTAGAGGATTGTAACTGGCTTGAGATTTAAAAATGAAAGCTTAGAAGGCTTTGGAAGAACGTAGTAAGCTTAGAGAAAAGAGATAAGAAAGTTAATTGGTGTGTTGGAATGGTAGAAATTTTTCTCTATTTATAGGATTTCCAAAGGAAGAATTCAGACAGAATTCTATGAGAGAATCATGGCATATAGCCGTTGCATCCACAACTGCGAAAAGACTGAGTTTAAAATCAAACGTACTCATAGCCAAACTCAGGCCGAATTCAAGGCAAATTCGTCAAGAATTCTGCTGGTTTAGAATGGGTGAATTTTGGGTTTGTAACTCAGGTTTTGGGCTTTCAAGCAGTTAGGAATTAGGTTTTTGGTTTTAGGCTAGTTTGCAAAAACAAATAGGTATTTTTAAAAATATTTCAGGTTAGCCTATTTGCTCGTACGACTCAGTTTACATTGTATTCCTACACTCAATAAAATGTGAAAAATATATTGATAATTGAAAATACAGACGCAATGACAGATACGACTCCAAGTCTTGAACAGTAGCAGGCACAAGCTGTAGCAGTTCGTCCAAGTGGCCCTTATATTGAAACATGGTTAGATAAATTATTAAAATTTGGTTCGACCATGACCAATAGGCCAACAATCTCCCCTATTTTGATAATTGACAAACCTTGACTGATATAACATCTTGATCTTGATTTGACAAAAATATCCAAACTTTTTTGTTTGTTTGTTTGGTACTGTCTCCTCTTGATACAAATTATCCTGAAAAGATGTTAAATCCTTTTCTCTCCCGTTATCACTTAGCAAAATAATTGCAAAAAGAGAAGCTCCCTCGCAATTCATGCATAAAAAATAAACGTTAAAGAAACGCAGAGATAATATAAAGAAAATAAACAAATTTCACAGCCAGTTTATGAATGAAGCAGTAGTTAAAAGTTAATGCTAAGCATAAGTGCATACCAAAAAGAGACAATAAATACTGAAATAAAATTGCATAATAATAATAAGAGTTTGAAAACATTAACTTAGCATCAAGATCACATATCCAAACTGTTTGAGATGCTGTTTGGAGGAGAAGGAAGAAGAAATCATATATACTTTCATCAAACAACTATAAATCAAAGTATTATGTACAAATCATAAAGATTTTTTAGATAAAGAATATATGTTCATGATGAACTAGGTGTACCACATATTAGGGGTATATATGAATTGAAACAATTAATTTGCTTCCCCTTAAAATATGCATATCTAGTTCAAAAATATTTATATGCATAAAATAGATAAAATAATCACAGGATCTAAGGAATATCTGAGATATGCATCTTTTTTCTCTTTGATCAATGCATATAAACTTCCAAACTTAAACAAAATATCATCTTTAGGAAAGTAAAAGAAATGTCCAATTAATAAATGCTTAAAGATGACCAATCAAAATACATCTCCCATTAAAAAAAATATAGGCTTAATTGCAACTTGATACCCTCAACTATTCATGTTTTTCAACTTCATATCCGAATCTTTTTTTGTAACAACTTGATACCTTGAAATTTTTTTGGACAAAAATACCCATAACCTAAATTTAAAACTACACCCCCTCCACCCCTACCCCCCGTCGCCCCCTTTCGACGACCCGCCCGCCCCCCTCCGGCCACCCGCCCGTGCGTCCCCTCTTGACCCCACGGCTACCGGTCCGCCCCCTCCCAACCCCTTCTCCCCCTTCAGCCACCGCGCACTTCTGGAGAGGAAGGGGAGTAGTATAGCCGGGGGGAGCGGATACGGCAGCAGGGTAGCGGGGGTGGGGTGGGGGTAGGGAGTGGTGAGCCGGCATGGGGAGGGATTGGGTTCGGTTGGGAAGTGAAGGGGGGTAATCTTGTCCTTTTTAAAATTTTGGGTATCAATTGAAAATATTAAATAGTTAATGGTATCAAGTGGTCGAGTAAAAAAGTTTAGGGTATGAAGTTAAAAAACATGAATAGTTGAGGGTATCAAGTTGCAATTAAACGATATATATATATATATATATATATATATATATATATATATATATATATATATATATATATATATATATATATATATATATAGTCTTAGTAATTTCAAGACAGTAAATAATTTTTGAAAATAGTCTAAATAATAACATTCGATTGACAGACAGATTCAAAATAACAAAGAGAAATCAAATATTAATCTTCTTATCAAAGTTCATTTCTTTCCTTTTAAAATTTTAGCATGGTATTCAATAACCGTAGGGTTAAAAAAAGAAACGTTCTGAGAGAGAGAAATTCAATGTGCTCCGCGAAGAATTACTGCTATAGGCAGTTATTAACTTGAATAAGAAGATAATAAAAGCTTCGTAAAATGAATATCATGAATATTACACAAACGCTAAAGAACACATCAGAAAATAATAATATTCAATGTGTTGTCACAAGATCAAATCAAAAATAGAGTGACAAAAAAATGAATATATCAAAAGATGACAAACATTAACCTATGGAAGATCAATATATGTTACCTTTTATGAAAATATTAAAAGATCAAAAATAAAAGTCCAAATCGAAATCCATATCTTTTTGCTTAGTATTGAGATCAATCCAAGATTATAGATCGATTTAGAGAATACAAAATATTTTGACGATATAAGTGTATCCAATGAAATTGAAAGATCTCAAACAAAAAAAAATTCAAATCATTTGTAACTATAAGCATAAGTTAATTACTTGTATCCTTATATGTGCTATAAAATCATTGGGTAACAATATAATATAAAACATTATAAATCAAAATGTAGGACCTAGATATGCTTATATATTCTGGAACTGAGGGGACCAGGTTCGGTGCATTGGATCCAGAACTAGACAATAGTTGCAAGTAGACCTTAATAAATCTTTAGTCTATAAAGTATTGATCGCTTTAGGTTAGCTATAGGGGCCAGTTTCCCGCTTGTGGTAGTCCAAAGAGTAGTACACCGTGTCGCTTCAGGTTATTTACACCTGTATGACAGAAGAACCCTTTCGGCTTGTACCCAAAATGATCTCTACTTTTAAAAACTTAGATTTAAAGGAATACATGCAGTATTATCAACCGGCATCGTAATCCAGAATTCCTAAAATATAAAAGAAGTAAATATCCAAAGAATAATCATCAATATTAATTTTTTTTATAGTGCACTACAGTGATAAGTATATAGTAGATACAAAAAATGTGCACTAATAAATTAGAAAAATAAAACACAAGATCATGTTGACTAAAATTATATGCATACTTTATAAATAAAGCATGGATAAATTTTTTTAGATAAATAGAAAGGCTACTTAGTGTGACATAATATTTGAGATAGTAACTAGCCATGCAACTGTATTTCAAGAATACTAACCTAAGTATGCTAGAAACATGTATCACACTAGTTTATATAAGATAAAAAAATAAGCACTTCTAGTGAGAAATAGTAAAAATTCATTAAAGACATGCAAGATTCTATAGTTTTAACCATTTAGGAAGAATCGTTTAGCATGTTACTGAAGTGGTTCTAGTGATCACACTTGTGTTGGTACAATTGCTTAGAAGATGACCTTTGTAGCTTTGCAATCACCAACATGTTCGATGGATCTATTTGATATGAGAAGCTTCACCTACACTAAGAGACGAAGACTTTGGTATCCAAAAATTTGATCCACATTTGTTAGCTTTTGGAACCTATTTGCACAAGTTTATATTAACAAGTTTTCTAATCTGACAATCTTTAGAAATGTGTCCATTCATACCGCAATAATAACAGAAAGTATTAACACTAGTGCTATATACAATGGTATGAGAACGTGTAGTGGTGTGATATGATATGCGTGGATACTTATAATAAAAGGCATGGTTATGTGAAGCTTTAGACTTTGCTTTATTCCTTTGTAAATGATCTTATGTGTGTGACTTTGTGATGTGTCATGTGTCTTGTGTTAGACTGAGTCTAATTTCTACTTTTTAGAGTCAACACAGATCTTATCATATTTAGCAGTGAGAGAATCAATTCTACATGAAGCAAATATAATACATTTTCTTTTCTGATTCTAATTCCTTCTTAAGTTTAGCAATTTTTAAGTGCTTTTTTTAATGCAATCAAGTGCCTCATGCAATCTAAACTCAAGTGTGAAAATCTCAATAGAACTATCAGAAGTAGAAGTATTTCTAGCATCATTCAATAAGCAAGTAAGGTTTTTATTCTCACACTTATAGGTAGAATATCCTTTCTAGCTTACTTATACTTATCTAATACTTTCTTTTGTTCTTTTAACAGATCACTGAAAGCATTAGATAACCCATCATAAAAAAAGTTCACTCTTTTCATAAAGAGAATTATTTTGTACCTTGTTAGATAATGCCATTGTGCATACATTTGCAGCTAGACGAGGTCTCTCTTCTTCTTCGGAATCGCTTGCTTCACTTTTATACCATATACTCGTGATAGCGTACTTGTGAGACGACAATCTTCCTTTGTTTGATTGTTCATAGCAATTCTTCTTTTTAGTAGTAGTAAGGCAATATTCCATGATGTGGCCTGATCTTCTGCAGTTGTGGCATACAATCTTTTCTTTATATAAGGGATTGTGTTGTACCTTAAATCCTGATTCCATCATGCACATATTAAAAACTATTCTCCTCTCTAGAGTTGCTAGCTTTGCTTTCATACCTGTACTCATACGTAGCTTCAAGAAGGTTTTAGATTTTATGAGATGTTGTGCAAGTAGTAATAAGATTGAATACATTTATGTCTACAGCACAATAAAAAGCATACATTACTTTTGCATCAAGGCTAGCTAACTTTTTCTCTTCCTCCGTGTAACTATAATAAGCCTTGTTAATAATAGAGCAAGTAAGAATAGAGGTGATAGTAGGCTTTTTGTAGCCATTGATAACAATTGACCAGAGGTCAAAGTCTAGTGACTTAAAATAAAAGCTCATCCGTATTTTTCAGTAAGTGTAGTTGGTACCATCAAACAGTGGGGGTATGTTTGTGGCTTGGCTTTCACTTATAAATTTCACAGTTGCAATATGTGATATAGTGATCTATGTAACAACAATTATATTAAAGAAAATAATAACAATGTTACCTCGCTTTACCTGTAGAACCCCGCTCGGATACTAATTGTAGGATCAATTGGTATGAGCAGTAATATCTATACAACAAGCACCCGCTCTGATACCAATTGTGGGATCAAAATGTAAAGCGATATACTCTAGAGGGGGTGAATAGAGTAGGCATCAAAATATTAGCTATTAAAAATTGTTAGTAGCAAGATCACAAAAAATATTACATATATAAAAAAGTAAAATTAAAGTACAAAGAGCAAATGCAAACATGACGATATATATTGGTCTTCCTCTTGTGAGGACTAATCCAGTCGAGAGAACTCTAGCTCCTAGTTGAAATCCACTATGGAAAATCGTAAGTTTTCATACGAAGTCCTTGCAACTTTTACAAACGTGAGCTTTGATCCGAAGCACTCGACCAACTTTAATTGTGAAGTGTCTTACTTCTATCAAGCCTCTTGATTACATCACTCTGAACTTCTAGACGTACCGCTCTGGCAAAATGACTAGAGGATTGTAATTGGCTTAGAATTTAAAAATAAAAGCTTAGAAGGCTTTGGAAGAACGTAGTAAGCTTAGAGAGAAGCGATAAGAAAGTGAATTCGTGTGTTGGAATGGTAGAAATTCTTTTCTATTTATAGAATTTCCAAAGGAAGAATTTGGGCAGAATTCGGACAAAATTCTATGAGAGGATCTGTCACGACCCGCACCCGCTTTTCGGATACGAGACGTGTCCAAGCCAGCCTACGTCGCAGAGTCGGCTGTAGAACGCTGTCACGACCAAGATGCTTAAAATCACCAAAATATAATATTTATTACTCATTCACATTATTAAATCAAATCTATAAATTATTATAAGATTTACATTTAAAGAAAGTATAAAGTTTTTACAAGTAATAAAAATGATATCACATCTATCTACTTTATAGGTTTTGGTCTGCAAGTACACCCTTATCTTCCATGCTAAGTAAAGCCACAGTTAACCTGAAAAATATTGGTTTCCAGTCAGGAATAGAACAAGCACACAAACCGACGGCAATACGAAAACACAATAGAATTCACAAGACATGAAAATAACATATGTGAGATGACAACTAGAAAGTAACTGATGTCATGGCAAGCAGTGAAGAAAACAAGGAAACAAATAAAAGAAAACTATCTATGTGTTTTGAAATATCAGTTTCGACATGTGAACGGCTAGGGGATAAATCTGTCCCGCTCAGTCAATCGAAGGAATCGAAACGCCGACGGCGTTCAGACTTAGCCTTGCAACGGCTATTCGGAGACATCACTCGGTCAAGACGATCGCTCACTCAGGTGGGGTAGTTTTGGTGAACTTGCCTCATCTTAGCCTTCACATAATAAATTGTATGTTTTCAACTTGCACAAGTAGGCTTGATAATAAAAGTGACGAATCCACATAGCTAAAGGGAATAATCCCGACGGGTCGAATTGAGTTAGAATATGGAAAGGTCCAACGGTCGGCTTAGAGTTGGTACACGACGTGCTTTGAAAATGACACTCGATCCTTCGTCCTATGGCTTGAGAGAAGGAAAGTTGGTTGAGTCAGCGAAGTTATGAACATAGCCTAAGTCATAGGCGTCGCCCGCATAAATGCTTCGTAAAGCATGCACGGTCCTGTCGTCCAAGGCTTGGCATAGCCTTGGCTTGCCCCATGAGTTAAGTTGCGTTGCACAGCTTGTGCCATAAGTCTAGGCACCCAAATGACTTGGTCGTTCAAAGTTGAACGCGTGCACGGCACGTTCCATTGAGGCAAGGCTTGACGCGGCCTTTGCTCGTTAAGTTGTAGGCTTGAGTAAGTTAGGCAAAGTTATGTCGGTCGACCTAAGTCATTCCAAGTGATGTCCCGCTCATTCTGCGATTGTCAGGTTAAATAGTCCCACGATCCCAAGGCCCGTCATATAAAGTATGACTTGGGCGATAGCGTCGCGTAGAACGGAAGTCAGTTTGAGGCACGATGCACGGACCTAGTGTTAAGGCAGGAACCACGGTTGATTTAATGAGTTTTGGAAAAAGGACTATTGAATAGGCATTGAGTTGAATGAAATGATATGGTAACATAGAAAGAATGCTCGCGACCGTGGGTCGTCGAGGGGTCTCAAATGATAGAAAGAATGCTCGCGATCGTGGGTCGTCGAGGGGTCTCAAATGAGAGAAAGAATGATATTGGTTTGAAAGAGATGGTAACATTGGAAGAGGAATGACTATGTGAGACATCAGTTTGTGTCGAGTCTTGCATGGTCATTGGATAACTTGTCGACAAGAAGGAGTTTCCACGCGCGACAACCCTGGGCGCCATGGGACCGCGGCGTTCCGAAGGGAAACAGGTATAGCCGTAGCTGGACGAACCGCTCTGGTCATTCGAAAGCTTTCAGCGGGGCCAGCTACTTGCGCTGAAAGGGTCGTCGAATGGCAAAGCTATAGTCCAGGATAGCTTGTGATGTTAGTGATCAATTCATATAGATGGGTCGGCACGGGCGGCAATCCGCGTGTGTACCTTTGGATTTAGTCTAGTTGAATGTGTGTATATTGGAACACAAGTGTTTGGGCCTAAGAATGGCTACAATATAGGCGACATACTTCGACAAGAGATGTGGCATCGAGTTTTATGTTGTCGGCTTATAAGTTACATAAGTTGGTTTGAGTCATCTTGAGTTTAAGTCAAGAAATGCCGCAAGGCGAAGTCGGTCAAGTGATACTTAATTCAGAAGTCTTGATTGGGTCTGTTGGTGATCGAAGTAGCAAGGGCCACGAGGCAGCGTTATGGTGAAGTCACATTGAGTTGCGAGGCATGGCCTCAGCAAGGGTTTGTAGCACGGTCACACGGAAATGGAGTTTCATTGCGTAGTTGCGTCTCTGATTTTAAGCCGTAAGGCAAACACGACTCGATAGGTTAACGTTGTTGGCACGAGAAGGGTCTTGAGGCAAGGTATGAGTTAACATTGTCGTCGCAAGCATGGGATGGTCTAAAGACACAAAATAGGCAAGGCGTTGGTCATAAAACTGATCCTAAGGCAAGACTAGAAAGACAATTGATAAGAAGTGACTATGTTGCACAAAGTAAATCAAACGTGTTGGGTTTGTATGGGTGGGCGAGGAGCTCATTCCACCAGTACAGTTGAGTACTGACACCCACATAGTTTTTATGTGCAGGCACAGGTAGAAGCTCATGGCGCGGAGCTCGCTTGGATGCGTCGAGGCACGGAGTTCCTTGGCGATTCGAAGCGTGCGACCGCATGGAGTAAAGACTTATACGGGACATAATGTATGGACATCACCTTCCGAAGCTTCCGCTGGAGTCAATACTTGTATTGAGAGATGAGAGAGAGCTGAGTGACTTGTAATGTGAGATGAGTGAGCTTGAGTGAGCTTGAGAGACTTGTAATATTGGCCTTGCACCCCATTGTAATCTATGTTTCAATATCAATAAAGAGCTTCTTTTGAATGACTTGTGTTTTGTTCTAAATTTCTGCTGCTATCATTCAATGTCTCTGCACGGGACTTCTGTGCGACGACCCTATCGCAGCCGCTGAAATCGGCCGTTATGGAACCCGCCTTGCACGAGCGTAATCTAGGCTCGTGCGGCATCACGCCTTAGCGAGGACGATCGCTCCTACGGGAGCAGGGCGTGACACAAATTAATTGGAAAATTTAATAGTTATATTCCAATAAGATGTAGTCTCTATGGTATTCGATACTCGTAAACATAATCGAAGTCATTTTATCGAGAATTTATGCCTAGCTAATGTACAACTAGCTGCATTTAACCCTTGGTTCCACAACTCAAGCTATATTGCGGTAACGAATACCCTATCAACTCTATCTAATCTTGACATAACAACTCAAGGATGAAATAAGACGACCAAGACATAATTTTAATAATGTTCGATCACCCACGCTTACTTAAAATTATTTCAACTTTGGGGTCATGCCACGCCAGTGCGCTGCTGGCTGCAGTGAACCCACAGTCTCGATAATTCAAATAAATGACGACAATACGCTGCTGTCTTGTCATCGCAAGTCATCAAAATCATTCCAACTATATCCCCAGGAGTATCAAAGGAGTTTAAAATATCATACAAGTTGATAAAGATAGAAAAAGTGTAAGTATCTGTTCTTCAAGTATAAGATCAGCTTCTTGAAAAGAAAAACAATTGATTAGGAAGGATAATGATCGAAGTCAAAATAAGTAAAAATCTTATAATCTTTATTTCACGGATATTCAATATTCAACGATTGAGAAGAAACTTTTGAATCCAAAAACTTAACTCGAGATTAATAGACAATTGAGTAGGAAGTTATTTTAAAAATAATTCCTTAGGTCCAAGGAAAGAATATAAGTGGTACGAACTTATGATATGGCGATGTTTAGAAAAGACATAAGATAAAGTTGTACAAATGATCATGATTAGGGAAAAAATGACCGAAGGCAAAAGAAATATAAACATAAATTTATATTTCTCTAATATTCAAGATCGAGAAAAAATATGAAAAAAGCACAGTGTCTACCTATTATGAATATATTTATACACAAGTATATATGTATAGCCTAAGTAAATCCCAAAAATCCCAAGATTTCATTCTTAAGAGAAGGTTATCCTATTTCCAAGTAAAATATAAATTTAAATAGCAATAATACATATATTATATTCAATATATATAATTTATAGAAATTATTCACAATACTAGAAATAGACTACCAATATATATACACATCTACATATCTACATGGACGACGTTGGTCGCACTACATGACCACCAGGACTTGGGTTGGGTTCGGGTTAGTTTGGAACAACCAGGTCTTCTAAAAGCTGATAATCTTAATAATAAGTAATTAAATTATTCCTAGGGTTATGTCATAATTTGGCCTAGTTTTTCTAGTTAGTACGCACCTATGACTCGGCCTTCTCTACCATGGCTAGAACACTAATCAAAGCACTCGACCACCTCTCAGTGCCAAAATTCTTGGTTATCTTGCACTCCAAAACTTAACCGTGACTAAGGCCTTCTATAATAAATATTTATAAAATTCTAAAAATTACATTTTAATTCAAACAAATAAATAAAAGAGTATTTTCCAAACTTTCGGAAAGAGGGGTTACGAATCTACCCACTTTAGAAATATTATCGAATCAGAATACAATAGCGCATCCTTCTATGAAAATCATCTAATAGGATTTAGAATTTGATGAGGCCTATGTAGCAACCTTAACTACCCAACTGTCAAATTAAACTAGGGACTCCTAGTCCTAACCATTCTCCTAAAATTGACTTACTCCTAGTTGTGAATGAGCATTTCCTTGTCGCAGGCTCGCAGTAGTACGACTAATATGGTACTACTACGAGTTCGCACAATTTATGAAAATTAACCTGCATGGGCCACCATAAAAACTTGTCACGACCCACACCCGCTTTTTGGATACGAGACGTGTCCAAGCCAGCCTACGCCGCAGAGTCGACGGTAGAACGCTGTCACGGCCAAGATGCTCGAAATCACCAAAATATAATATTTATTGCTCATTCACATTATTAAATCAAATCTACAAATTATTACAAGATTTAAATTTAAAGAAAGTACAAAGTTCTTATAAGTAATAAAAATGATATCACATCTATCTACTTTCTAGGTTTTGGTCTGCAAGTACACCCGTATCTTCCATGCTAAGTGAAGCCACGGTTAACCTAAAAAATGTTGGTTTTCAGTCAGAAATGGAACGAGCACACAAATCGACGGCAATACAAAAACACAATAGAATTCACAAGACATGAAAATAACATATGTGAGATGAAAACTAGAAAGTAACTTATGTCATGGAAGCGGTGAAGGAAACAAGAAAACAAATAAAAGGCAACTATCTATGTGTTTTGAAATATCAGTTTCGACATGTGAACGGCTAGGGGGTAAATCCGACACCCTGCACATGTCGTGTGCAGATGCTATTCTCCATGAAAGACATGGGGGATAGTTTTGGGTAGTCCACATGTCTACTAAGATATTTTCCCTCCCGACTAGTACTCATGGACTCGAACAAGTCACGAAACATAAAAACATGGTAATAACGAAATATAATAAGTAGAGATCCATGATACTAATTTTCGTGTGACGAGCGTGTCAACAAGCAGCAAGACATATGTATAAATATGAAATGTATAAACAACTATAAATTAAAAAGCAATCAGAAAGTGCACTTGCCTGTGGTCCTTTGTTGGCAAAACCGATAATCCCGTTAGGTCCAGATTAGTCAAATTGGCTCGGGTTGTTGTGAAGCGGTCCAAAATTTATGCTAGAAACATAGAAAATGATTAGGTTTAGTCATGATCGTTGGAAGAACCTAGTCTAAGAGGAAATTTGTTTAGAAGGGTAATTCTTCTTATTTAGAAGGACGTATATTTATAAATTGGAATATTTATAAATTACTCAGAAACTAATAAGTACTAATCCCTTTTAAGAAGATAGGATTCTATAGAAAAAAACTTTTAACTATAGTTTTTAGAAATACTCATCATATAAAAGCACCAAAGTATTTATTTATACATATATAATAGCCAAAAATAAATAATTTAGGATAAATAAAACCAAATATATATATATATATATATATATATATATATATAAAATATATATATATATATATATATATATATATTTTTTATTTTTTTATTTTATATATATATATATATATATATTTTTTTATTTTATTTTTGGCTATATATATATATATATATATATATATATATATATATATATATATATATATATATATATATATATATATATATATATATATATATATATATTTTATATATATATATTTTATTTTATATATATATATATATATATATATATATATATATATATATATATATATATATATATATATATATATATATATATATATATATCAATTCGTTTAAAACAAAACTACTTCCATTGTAACTTATTTTAGAAAATATATATTCTAGGAGAAATATATCTTGATAGCGATTAGGATCCAAAAAATATGTTTTAGATCAAAAATACAATTAGACACAAAATACTACATTAATGCTCTTTTAGAAAATTCTAGAAAACATTTTCGATTTAAACTATATTTTCAGAAAATATTACTATCTATATATTAATGACAATACTAGTATTAATACATGACACTCATACTAATTTTAATAAATAACTATACTGATAACATAAGTGTACTCTTATACTACAAAAAATTTAACTGGTAACCATTAATAGGAGCACTCATTACTCCCTTAACTATTAGACAATATTTACTGCTATGTGCTGGAAGAGTGAGTAAAGAGAAGGGATTTTTCGGTTTTATTAACAGAAAGTGACTCAGAGAGAGAAATAAGTACACAGAGCAAGTAAGGGGGAGAGAAAGTCTCTCAAATTTCCCCAAAAGTGAAGAATGAAGGAGAAGAATTGCTTTACCAGCAAAATAATTGTAAAGAGAGAAGTTTTTCTGCAATTCATGCATAAGAAACAGACATTGAAGAAATGCGAAGATTATATAAAGAAAATAAACAAATTTTATAGGCAGTTTATGAATGAAGCAGTAGCTAAAAGTTAATGCAAAGCATAAGTGCATACCAAAAAAAAGACAATAAACACTGAAATGAACAAATTTCACATGCAGTTTATGAATGAAGCAGTAACTAAAAGTTAATGCTAAGCATAAGTGCATACCAAAAAGAGATAATAAATACTGAACATGTCTCCTGAAGCTGCTGCTTCAAGGATCCTCCATAATCTCCCCCGAGATGAAAAAAACTTTGATACCATTATGAATTCTACTAGCGCACCCTACTTGGAAGTAATTAGCTCCGACTAATTGGGAGCAGTTTTAGAAGAAAAACAAGGAACAATTAGATAATTATTGTATAAATAAGAAAATTTAAACTAGATGATGATATTGTTGGGATCATGAAACATTTCTAGCGATAAATTTGGCAGAAGCATTTTGTCAAATATTTGAGCTACAACACTATATATCACAAAGGAGATGAGAAACATACCATCTTGGCCTACTTTTGTAAGTCCGTAAAAAATAAGGAGTCATCAACTTACTTTAAGAACAACCAGATGTCGCCACAGCCGTCGAATCCTTGTGCATTGGCCCGAACCTCTTGTACCCCTGCGTGTATAGGAACAACACCAGGTCTAGGACGTCATCCTCCTTCTCAGAGATCTGGCGGTCCGACGTCGGTGGAAGGATGGAGGCGAGGACCTCAAGGACGAGCACTGAGTGGTCAGGGGGGATTTGGAGGGACTCCGCTACGGCTTCGACGGAGCGGAGGCCAGAGTCGTGGCTCCGACGGAGTATATATATATACTCGCATATATTCCTATATACCATATACATATAAATGTATCCTAAAGCCCAAAAATCTAGAAAAAAAATTCTTAGCTAATATTATCCTATTTGATACAATATAGTTAATGTATAAAAATAACATACATAATATTTATTAGCCCAAGTAAATCATATCATAAAATTTTACACATTAATACAATAATAATCCAAAACTAATTATACTAAATTTTAATAGAAAGTAATCCCAATAAATCTAAAAATACATTCTTAAGGAAATGTTATCATATACTCAAACAAAATATCAATTTAAATAGTATCCCGTATATTTTATATATAACAATTATTTAGGAAAATATTTATTAGACCATTAAAATAAACTAAAAAAATATACGTATACAATAAATATACCTATATGGACACCTCTGGACATACTACATGACTACATGGATTTTGGTTTGGTTCGGGTCAAGTCTGGACTAATTTGGTGCAACCGAGTCTCCTAAAAGTCAAAAGGCTTAATAATTAAATAATTAAATAGTCTATAGGGGTTAAATCAAACTTTGACTGATTTTTCTAGTAGGGGCACTGCTATGGCTAGGCGTTCCTTACCATGGCTAATACACTAGTCAAAGCACACAACTACACTTACTGGGCCAAAATTTCTAGTGACATGCATCTCAAAACTTAATCATGACCAAGGCCATATATATATATATATATATATATATATATATATATATATATATATATAGCCTAAAAAAATAGTTTTAGGCTATTATAAATATAATCTTATATATACAAAATTGTATCTAAATCTATTTGGCTATATAATATCACAAAATAAATTCAAAAATAATTCTACTAAGTCATGACTATCTAACAGGGCTCTACCAAGTAGGGTTGGCTAGGTTAGGGTCCAAACATATTTTTTAGTCAAAACGAATCCGAGAATTCAACTAATGAGCCTTTTGTGCCATTTGTAAATAAATAATACATGGAAACTCGATTGAGTGTCACACCCTTGCTATGTGTGTCATATGCTAAAAATAGGTCAAAACCATATATTGGATCATATGGTTTTGATCGAGGTTGAGTTCCGAACTTAAGTTGGAAGTTAGGTCAAGAATTATGGTCAACGGTCAGATGGCTTAAATTGACCCGAAGTTGTGCGAAGTCAAAAGAATGTTAGAGGGATAAGTTTGGATAGGACATGATATATCATCTTGAAGGTAAACGTATTTACTTCTAAACTCATGAAGGACGTTTCGAAATATTGGCATTTCTTGTGCTCCAAAAATTAAAGCAACGTAAGAGTACGTCTATAGTCATTATTAATATTAAAGTATAATTTAAGAAATATAAAATCATATAAAATAAATAAAATATAATTCCTAAAAATTAGGGTCCTTACAATTAAGGTATATTTTGATGAAAAAATTGATAAGAATAGTGTGAAAGGTAAATATCTGTCTTGGTTATGTACTTTAGAGTTTATCACAGCAATACTAGCTAGCGTGACAAAGACATAGAGCTTGACTTTGGATATACTTATATTGGTAATGAGATTTAGGGTTTCTCGCAGCCATACCGGTTGGCATGGTAAGAATTCTAGATAATGTAATTATAGAACTATATACCTTAGTTATAGACTCTATCGTCTATTGCAGCTATGCTTATTGGCGTTAACATGATTTCGGATAGACATATATGATTATCAGGTTTTATCTTAAATTAGTTCTTAATATATCATCTCTATCATTCCATTTCTATTATAATAGAATTTATTTCCATCACCTTATTAGCTCAGGATATAGATGTCCTTAGTACCTCTAGTCCAGTTCCTTATATGGTTATATTTTATTAATTTTGAAGTTTCTTGGATAGTATAGTAGCTTGGTAGCTTGCAAATAGGTTTATGTCTTTGAGTATCAGTATTGATTGTTAGGAGTATAGCTTGTAGGTTGTGAGTTGCTCCTGGTAGGGCACGTGAGCTATAGGCATTAATCTAGAGATGACTCATGGTGCAATACCCTTGTAGAAATAGTTCTCTGCTAAGTGTTAGTATGGTTAGTATAGGTACCAATAGTAGATGAAAGAGTAGGAGTACAAGCGTTCAGAACAGAGATAGGAGAAGTAAACCTCTAGAATCAGAAGCATTCAGGATATGAATAACTTTGTGGTTGGTGTAATAAATATAGAAGAGATCTTGAAGTGCCTTAGTAAGAGTGTATTCCGTGAGTGTTAAGTATAGCCATTAGTGCCATGTGATAGATAGTATCAGAAATTTAGAAAGGTATCCTACAAATACTAACTTAGTAGTCTTAGTATAACATCCTTAGTGGTACTCACCAGTGAGTTAAGGATAACCCTTGGTCACAGGTATTTTAGTTAGATTGATGTGAAAAAATAACTAGAGTGAGTATCAGATGTAGGTAAGGAGGCTAGCTAGGCTACCTGTGGTACTGCACCATATGCCCCACACCAGCAGTGGGGGATACCCTATCAGGGTAGGGCTTTTGTGATGGCGATCAAGGATACCAACACTGCAGGTGATAGGCTAGAAGGTTAGGTTCTGTTCTTTTTTTTTTGTTCCTTTCCATCTATTGATTACTTGATTGATTTCTAAGTACCTTTAGCTTGCATTTATGATTTTCATGCTAGAGTAGTAGTGAACCTTAGTAGAGGCTATAATAACATGACACTGTATAGGCTATAACCATGCATGTTTGTTTATATTGCATAGAATTGCATATTGTATAATTTTAGATAGAATTTTGTTAGACTTTGATTGTTGGGGACTTGATCTAGATAAGGGTGCAACCAACTCAAATTTCGAGGACAAAATTTTCTAAGGGGGTAGGATTGTCACTACCACATTTTTAGATCAAGGTATTTTTTCATTTATATTTATTATATAGTGTTTATATTTATTTATTAATGATATATGGTGGTTGTATTTATTAATAGACTAGCCTATTCATTGGACCCTTGGTTAGTGAACCTATTAGGACTTGTCACGAAACTTAAACCTACATCTTAGGTTAGCCACAACAAGACTCATTTAAGTCATATTAAGTCATGGATAAGGATTAGAACTAATTATCAACTTAGACTAGATGCTTCCATAGGTTGATCAAACCTTCATGACAACTAAAAAGGGGTATTGTGAACATTTTTCATAGGCATATTAGGGCTCTTTATGGTTTGTCATATTATCTATATAAACCCTTCATTTGGTTCATTAATTAGCCTCCACAAATCCTAATTTGCCTTTGGAAGGAGAGAAGCTTGAAGGAGGTGTTCATTCTTGAGAATTGTGTCCACTGGTGCCATTGTATTGGAAAACCATCACTCAGATGGTAAAATATGAGATTAATCTAATTAGTGTAATTAGTCATTTGTAAACCACCCATGCATCAGGACTACCCATAGGAAGAAGCTTGGTCTTCATTGGATCCATTTGGAGACTTTTACGTAGGTTTTTGTATCATTTTCGAAGGATTTCCGAGAATGGTGCACCAAGTGTTTGTCATTATGTTTGCTAGAACTAATTAGTATAGATTTGGTTGTGTGTGTCAAGATTTGTAACTACAAATGGATACGTGTAGGTCATGTCATAATACGGTAGGACACGAGATCAATTTGGGGGTTTTTGCCTCCTACGCTTGTGGTGCACATGTTCTATTACACAAGACACACGATACTAGCCTTGCCATGCTCTCTCTCTCTCTCTCTCTCTATATATATATATATATATATATATATTAGACTTGCCTATGAAATTTGGTAGATTTCGAACAAGGTTCGGTAGGTATCTTAGCCGTATCATACAAGTATCATAGAGCTAGTGTGATACTAGGGTGATGCACCCCTAGTGTTTGTTAAATTGCCATGCTGTATATTTTGTATCCTAAAATATACTCTTGATGACTAATTGATATGATAGTGGTATTATATATATCTATATATAATTATAGTTGAACACACACACACACACATACACACACACACACACTCACACACACACACACACACACACACACACACACACACACACACACACACACACACACACACACACACACACTCTCTCTCTATCTCTCTCTTTCTCTCTCTCTCTATATATATATATATATAAAATTAGTGTATATGTGTGACTATATATAATTATAGGTTGACTGTGATGACAGTTGGGATATGTATGTTGGTATGTGTAACGGATGACCTGTAACTCAGGTGTGTATAGGCATAGATGGTTATACCTATGTAGAATGCATGTATAGATATATTACGTAGAGTGATAGATATGCACATGTTTGCGTGTGTCTCCATTTAGGGGAAATGACAGTAGATCGATAGGTAGGCATGGTTTAGGGAAATCAGCAAGGGAATGAATGCATGGATGCTGCAGTTACTAGCAGTTGTAGGGATAGGTTCCTAAGTAACCTGTGCGTAAGAGTGAACATAAATATGTGGAGAAATTTTTATAAGGAGTCAAGAAGGTAGGGTTACATCAGAGGTGAAGTAGGGAGTTCCTGTGCAGTTGCATATTACTGCAGGAGGATTTCAGAGTAGGAGTTGTGCATGCAGTTAGGTACTTCAACAACAGATACGGGGGATCCTAGGGGCACCAACATCAGGTTAGGTTTCTTAACTAGGCAAGTTTCTACTGTTTTGATAACGGTATAAGAAGAGAGTGGACGGGAAGAGTTCTCTGCCATGTGTACTAGGTAGTATACAATTTTACTTGTGCATAAGTACACTGATTGAGGGTTTAGGCAGATGAAGAGAGGTACTCGATCACCTGTACTACATTGGTATTTAGGCCTAGGCTACTTGTACAAGTGTGCACTGATGTAGTAAGAGCTGTTAGTGGTGTATGTGAGTGTCACTTTTAAGTGTGTGTGTGTTATCTGTTACCCACATGCTGTGTGAGGAGGTTGTGGTGACAACCTTGTGTGCAGTAGAATAGGATCTGTGTGTACTTGCACTTGGCCAATAGGGCCTGTGCACAGATCATAGGATCTGTGTGCACACGTTCACTTGGCTAATAGGGTCTGTACGGAGGTCATAGGATATATGCAGGAAATTAGAGTCAATGCAGCAGCTAAGTGCACATGTTAGGAGATACAAAAGTAATAAAGGGAGATGTGTATAAATTTGCACAGTTGTGGCAAGAAAACCTATGTTGTGTGCTTGTGCAATGGTGTAGGAAGAGGGAGAAGTATCAGTCCGGAGCATGTGCATATGTGTGCACTGCTCTGTGTAGTGTGATCGCAGTATCTCTTCACATGTGTATGTGTTGTGTGTGAGAATAGGTAGTGCACCGATAAGGGCAGGGTGTAACCCCCTTCCCAAAATTTTAAAATATATTTTTATTATTTATTTGACTTAAATAATGATTTTTGAAATTTTATAAATATTTTAATTAAGTAATTATTATTATAGAAGGCCTTAGTCATGGATAAGATTTGGAGTGCAGGATGATTAGAAATTATGGCACGGATAGTGCATTAGTGTGCTTCAACTTGTGTTTTAGCCATGATAGGGAAGGCCGAGCCATAGGTATATTCTAACTATACAAAAACTAGGCCAAGTTGTGACATAACCCCCATAAATAAATATATTATTTATTATTAAGATTATTGACTTTTAGAAGATCCGGTTGTACAATTTGGTTCGGACCTGACCCGCACCTACCGTAGGCCCAAGTAGTCATATAGTGCTTCCAAGAGGTCCATGTAGATATATTTTGTGTATATATTTTGTATTACTCTAATGGTCTATTAAAATATTATTTTCTATAAGTAAATAATTGTTATATATATAATAAATATTATTTTTACCAAGTAGTGAATATTTTGGGAAATAGCATGATAGTTTTATTTCTTATTTATTTATTTATTTATTTATATATTTATATATTTATATGTTTATATTTATATTTATATTTATATTTATATTTATATTTATTATATATATAAAACAATATATATGTATATTAAATAAATATAATATATGACAGTTTTTTTTTAAAAAAAACTGTCATATTTATTTAATACATATATATTGTATTATATATATATATATATATATATATATATATATATATATATATATATATATATATATATATATATATATTTTTGAGCTCTCGCTGATGAGCTCTCGCAGCCCTTCGTCCCCGCTGTGAGGCCCCCGTCGGGGCCGGCTCCGCCCCCTCCTCCTCGCCATGTCGACCACCCCAGCTGATCTTCTTGCCGTTCTCCCCCCGCCTCCTCGCCTGCCCCGCGCCCGGCCTTGCGTCTCCGGCGGCGCCCGTCGCCACCCCCTCCTCCCTCCCAGTCTTTTCATCCCCTCATTCCCTCCCCCAGTCTCTCCTCCCTGGGAGCCACGCCCCCCCGAGAGCAGCCCGATCTTGGCCGTGGCCGTCCCTCCCCCCGTTTTTGCGCCTCTCTCTTCCGCATCTTTCAGTAGGACCCATCCCCCCAATCCTCCCTCCGGCGCCACTCCGGTTCTGCCGGCGCTGGCCGCGGCCATCGGCTCCCCTCTCCCCTGCGAGTCACCCGGGCTGGCCGGAGGTCCCCATTCGCGGCCGTCGGACCCCTCCTCGGGAACCCCTCCGCCATCCCGTCCTCTTTTTTCAGAGTTTTCAAACTCCTCTGGGGAGCAGCAAACGGGGGGCCACGTGCCCCCTCGGTTTTTGACCCACATGGAGAACCACGAGCGGGTGGCCACGTGCCCCCTTCGGTTCCCCACTTTTCCCTGGCGCAGTCAACCGCCTCAGCGCCCTCTTCGAGCGCAGTCAACCTTCCCTTTGCACACTCAACCGGCTCTCCTTGCGCAGTCTTTCGTTCCTCAGCGTAGTCAACCTCCCTTTCTTCACTTGAGCGCTCTCATCCTTGTGTAGAGGCCTCGTGTCCCTCTTGCGTAGGAACAGGATGGGGTCCTGGCGCAGTCTCCTCTTCTCTGCTCTCAGGCCACGTGGCCAGGAGCCTTGGCTCCGCACCCCTGGGTGCGACTGCGCCAGCCCCCTCCGGTGCAAGTGGCGGCGCGACCCAGATCCCTTTAGTGGTCCCCCCCCATTCTGCCGATCCGTACTCTCCCTTGGGGGGATAAGGCTGCCCATGGCATCGTTGATTTTCTTCTGTCCCCCGGCCTCGTGGCCAGGGGCAGTGGCTACGCTCCTTTTGGTGCGGTAGTATCAGCCCGTGTGGGCGCCACCTCCTCCCTGAGTGGGGGCGCCCCCCAGTTGGTGCACCCTAGGCCGGCCCTAGCTTATGCCGCGGTCAGGGCATCTTCCTCTGCACCATCTTCGGGCGCCACCTTTCATCTCCTCCTTGCGCAACCCGCGGGCGCCACCTATCTTCCTCCCCACTCTTTGCCGTTCGCGCCGAGTGAGGGCACATCCTATTCTCCGTCCCCCTCCCTCATGCCGGGAGCACCCCTCCCCTCTCGACCCCCCGTCACTGTGCGCTGGGAGTGGGTCGTCCCCTCTCCCCCCCTCTGCTCCCCTCTCCCCAACCTTCCCCATCAGCAGATGTGATATTGCTCTCCGACGCGGCAGGCTTGCTGGGCGATTCTTCCGTCGCAACCCAACCCCTGCCCTTTCCGGGTCCGTCGAGCTCGCACTCTGGGATCCTCCGGGATCAGCCCCCTCCTCCTCCTGACGAGAGACTCCACATTCCTGGATCAGCGTCTTCTGGCGCACCACCTCATCTGGTACTCCCGACTCCAGGCATACCTCCTCGTCTTCCGCCGACATCCTTCGTCCCGATAGGGCTCCCAAGCCGGGACTCCTGTTCCCGGACGTTCCCCTTCCAGATGTCGAGAACCCGCAGGCATCGCCCACGTCGACTGTGCCGTTCACCGACCAGGAGCTGTCGTCCCTGGCCACCTCATTTCCCTACTCCTTCGTCCTCAAATTCTCAGCAGGCTGCCCTAAGCTCGCCAGGGTGACTGAGGTTATTGCTAGTTGGCGATTATCGGTGGAATACAGGGTAGCCCCCTAGATCCGAGGCATATTCTGCTACACCTATCCTCCGACCTAGACCACAGGACTGTGTGGGCCAAAGGCACCGGGCTGGCAGACTCCCACCAGATGAAGATCATCAAGTGGTCACCGCACTTTAACTCGAAGGTAGACTCAGCGACGGTTGCCGCCTGGGTCACCTTGCCCAATCTCCTCCTTGTTTGCTTCATTCCGGCAGCCCTTAAGCGTATTGCCAATTCTTTCGAAACTTATGTGGCCACCGCCGACGAAACCAGCAACCTGACAAAAGCTCACTACGCCAAGATATGTGTGGAACTCGACCTCACAACAGACCCTCCCAACCATATCCTCATTAAACTTGGCAACCAAACTCACACTCAGTAAATCATTTACGACAACCATGTGCTCTTCTGTACCCACTGCCATTTACATGGTCACCAATCGAAGTACTGCCACCGCCTTCATCCAGAGCTGAGAAAGCAACCTGATCCATATCCCAAAAAGAACCAGCGCCACAATCTTGACCAATCTCCACTGCTTTCTCTCCCGAACTCCCACACCAGATTCAACTCCAGCGAGGAAAAAACCAGCAGAGCTAATTCAGCAGAAAAAGCTATGGTCCCCTACCACCCACCTACCCCTTCCCTGTCAAATTAATTCAGTGCGCTCGTGTCTGAATCTTTAGGCTTTCCGCAAGATTCGGTCGGTCAAGCTGTCATCGACCAGGACCCCGGAACGGGCTTCGAGGACCTCAGCCCTCCCCCGAGGATCCCGAAGAGTCTCTCCTAGCACCTGCAATAGCCTCCGACCTGCATTCTACCACCATCAAAGCTCTAGCCATCCTAGGGCCAGACCAGGCATTAAGAGGTCTTCAGGTCCTAGCTGCTGGCTTCCCTCTCCAAGCGCAAGGGGATCAGATCGGCATCACCGACGACTCCCTCCTCATTCCCCCAGAGCAGCCCGACCTCGATTCAGCAGGAGAAACGGTCATTCCTCCTCAAAGCCGCGAGGACTCTTCCCTCGGCACATCTTACAAGAAGACGGAAGAACCATCCATCACCAACCGAAAAGCAGACATAAAAGGGACTACCAAATCCCCGTCCATACAAGCTTGGTCCACTGCGAAGCGGTCCAACCAACCCCTCCCAAAGACCCATTAATGCTGAATATCCTCTCCTGGAATGTCCGCGGTCTGGCGAACAAACCAATGATGAGGAGGATCACCAGGACCAAGAAAATCCACAAGATCGACATCTTGATCATACTCGAACCCAAAATCTCATCCAAGAGGCTCAAATCCATTCAACTGCAGTTAGGATTTCATTCGGCCATTGCCGGCAGACACGACATCTGGATCCTCTGCTCCAAAGCCGTCAATATGGGTGTCATCCATGATTCCAGTCAAGCCCTGTCTTGCTGGATGGAATATCCCCTTATTCCTAAACGTGCCATCTTTTCCGCGGTTCACGGCAGTTGTGACATCGCTGAACGCAGACTCCTTTAGCACGACCTCCTGGATACCTACCACCAAAATTGCAACCTTACATGGCTCTGCATCGAAGATTTCAATGCCATCACCTGTAGAGAAGAGAAGATTGGTGGCCGCCCTCCCCCTCTCCCGTCCATGCAAGACTTCAACAACTTCATCATCAACTCCCACCTCACCTCCCTCCCGTTCACCGGCAACGCTTTCACCTGGTGCAATATGCAGGAAGGAAACCACGGACAATTCTTCCGCCTTGATAGGGCGTTAACGAACACCCACTAGCTTGACACGGGGACTGTCTCCAAGCTCTCTCACCTTAACGCCACCGAATCTGACCACGCCCCCCTTCTCATGTGTATCACTAGCAGATCCAACCATTCTAGAAAGAGCTTCCGCTTCCTGGACTTCTAGAGCGAGCACCCCCAATTCTTAGGGGTCGTCACGGAAGCATGGAACAGCACTGACTCCGTTGATCCCCTTAATCGTGTGGCCATCAAGCTCCAGGCCACGAGGAAAGCTTTGTCAGGTTGGAGCAAGCAAGCTTATGGAGATATCTTCCAAGCCATACGAGAGGCGAAAGACGACGTGACCCGGACTGAAGCGACATACATGGCCAACTGTACGCCGGATACCCGAATAGCGCTGAATCTCACCAAAGCCATCCTTAAATTCAGACTGAAGATTGAAACCGACTTTTGGAAGCAGAAAGCCAGGATCAAATGGGACAGCGAGGGGGACAACAACTCCAGCTTCTTCCACGCCTGCGTCAACGGGCGGAGACAAAAACTCACTCTGCATCAGATTGCCACCGACAACGGCACCAGCGTCTCCGATCAAAAGAGAATTCAAGAGGAGGCCACGAAGTTCTACTCCAAACTTTTTTCCAAGGAGATGATTGTTAAAGACAACACCTTTTTGGACGGGATTCCCTACCTTATCAGCGACACCGACAATTACCTGCTTGAACAGCCTCCCTCTGAGGAAGAAGTGAAAAAAGCTGTATGGGCCCTCGACGAACACAGCACCCCAGGGCCAGACGGATTTTTAGGGGTATTTTTCCACACTTGCTGGGACATCATCAAGACTGACATCCACAATGCGACCTCCGCCTTCCTCCAAGGAGCTACCTATCCCCGAGCCATATCGAGCAACCTTATCCTCATCCCAAAGAAAGACAACCCTGAGACTTTCCGCATCTTTCGCCCAATCAGTCTTTGTACCTTTACCAACAAGATCATCTCCAAGATTATCGCTTCCCGAATGGCAGGACTTCTTCCCAAGATCATCTCGGAGGAGCAGAGTGGTTTTGTTCAGGGGAGAAATATCCAAGACAACATCATGCTAGCTCAAGAGCTAGTCACATGCATGAAATTTCCAGCCAGAGGAGGCAACATTGCTATTAAATTAGACATGGAGAAAGCCTACGACAGACTTGACTGGCAATTTATATGGGTATATATATATATATATATATATATATATATATATATATATATATATATATATATATATATATACCAAAGACAATACTCTCGTTTGGACAGAGCCCTAACAAACGATCGCTGGCATGGAATGGGGCTCAGCACCACCCTTTTCCATCTCAATCCCACCGAATCCGACTACGCCCCTCTGCTGGTGGAGATCAAAAACAACACTAGCCCTCTCAAGAAGAACTTCCAATTTCTGGACCTCTGGACTGATCATCCCCAATTTCTGGAAATTGTCTCGGAAGCTTGGAATCGGGAAGATTCCCCCAACCCCCTTTCGCGGGTCAGCTACAAGCTCCGAGCGACGAGGAAAGCCCTCTCCAACTGGAGCAAACTTGCCTACGGGGACATCTTTCAAGCCGTGCGAGTCGCGGAAGACGATGTAACCCACGCCGAAATGTATTTTGCGTCGGAACGTACTTCGACGGCCAAGTCTGCCCTGAACCTCACCAAGGCCATGCTCAAATTCTGACTTAAAGTGGAAACAGACTTCTGAAAGCAGAAGGCGAGATTGAAATGGGACAGCGACGGGGATAGAAACTAGAAATTTTTCTATGTCTGCGTCAATGGACGCAGACAGAAGTTATCCATTCACCGCACGGTAGACGATAACGGGAACATTATCACTGATCACAAAAGCATCCAAGCAGTCGCTGCAGATTTCTACTCCAAATTATTCACCAAGGAGACGGTTCATATCGATAGACCCTTCTTGGACCAAATCTCCAAACTAATAAATGACAATGATAACACTCAACTGGAGCGTACACCCATGGTCCAAGAAGTTAAAGATGCGGTGTGGGCCCTGAACGAGCACAGTGCTCCCGGACCGGACGGTTTCACTGGAGTCTTCTTTCGCAAATGTTGGGACATCATCAAGTAAGACATCACCGAAGCGGCTATTACTTTTTTTAAGGGGGCCACATACCCCAAAGCTATTTCTAGTGCCAACCTCATCCTCATCCCGAAAAAAGATAACCCGAAATCCTTTCGGGACTATCGCCCCATCAGTCTCTGCACTTTCACTAACAAAATTATCTCCAAAATTATCGCTTCCAGGATGGCAGGGATTCTACCTAAGATCATTTCAGAGGAGCAAAGCGGCTTTATACAAGGGAGAAACATCCAGGTCAATATTATGCTGGCTCAAGAGCTAATCACCTGCATAAAATTCCCTGTCAGAGGGGGCAATATTGTCGTTAAGATTGACATGGAAAAAGCCTACGACAGACTGGACTGGCAATTCATGATCTGGGTATTCAGAGCGTTCGGTTTCTCGGAAGCTTGGACCAATATCGTGTGGAGATCCATCAGCAACTCGTGGTTCTCCACGGTTATCAATGGCCAAGCAGGGGGATTCTTCAAATCCAGTAGGGGCATTAGACAAGGCGACCCCCTATCCTCCACTATTTTCATCATAGCCGCGGATGCCCTGAGTAGAAACCTTAACAACATGGTCAGTACTCCGAACTTCCAACACTATCACACCTCCAGTGGCTGTCCTACCATCACTCACCTGGCCTTCGCGGACGATTTACTAATCTTCTCCTCGGAGGACGTGGGAGCGGTGGAAGTGGTCCACAACACCCTACAGAGGTACTCCAGATGTTCGGGTCAGAAAATTAATCCGTCCAAGAGCATAATCTACGCCCACCACAACATCAAAAGAGAGCACGCCATCAACCCTTCCCAATTAACATCATTCTCAGTTACCTAACCCCCGTTCAACTACCTCGGTTGCCCCCTAGTGTATGGGAAATCTAATACTCGCATATTTGAGAACCTGACCGCCAAAATCAGGAAGAAACTTGAAGGGTGGTATAACGCTACATTATCCCCGGGCGGCAAGATGATCCTGGTCAATCATGTGCTCACTTCTATCCCCATCCACACCCTGGCCGCGTGCTCCCCGCCTAAGAAAGTTCTTGAGTCAATCGAACAGATCTTCTGCAACTTCTTCTGGGGGCATTGCAACGGTCAAGATAAGCACCACTGGGCTAGTTGGGAATCCATGGCCCATCCCACCGAGGTCGGCGGTCTGGGATTTACCAAGCTCACCCACATCACTCAATCCTTCTCAATGAAATTGTGGTGGAAACTCCGTACGAGCAACAACTTATGGACCAGATTTATGAAGGCTAGGTATTTCAAACACATTCATCCATCTCTGGTCATCTCTAACAGTAGATCGTCCGCTGCTTGGCGTCATATCCTCATCGGCCGTGATCTCGCCGAGCCCGCAATGAGACTCATTTTGGGTTCCGGCAATTCGGACCCATTCCTGGAGCGATGGACCGGGGACAGCTTAATCCCGAGTATTGTGGAGACCCCGAGAAATAGCAGAATCAGAGACTTGTGGAACAACACCACCAACGACTGGAACTGGGACAAAATCCGTGATTGGGCCGGTGAGGAAGCGGTGGTCAGCATCCGCCAGGCCGGTATTACTATCGGCAGTGACGACGACGCGATTCGATGGACGCTCGAAGCGTCTGGGGCTTTCTCGGTGAGGTCAGCAAGATCTGCCATCCTCGGGATCAACCAGCAGCACCACCCCATAGCACACTATTGGCAGATCTGTATCCCCCGGAAATGGTCTATCCTCATGTGGAGAATTATTTACAAGCATTTACCCACCGACGAGATTCTCCAAACTATTGGGTTTAGCCTAGCGTCTGCCTGCAATTGCTGCCCCGACCGTCAGATGGAGTCCATCGACCACATCTTTTACCGAGGGTCCCTACCTGGCGATTCTTGGAGAACACTCAACCAGATCTACAATATTGTGCTGGGAGGTGGACGCTTCCACGATCTGGCTGCCGCTTGGGGTTCTGCCTCCCATGGCCACCAGATTGTCGCAGCGGCCGCCACGTGGGTGCTTTGGAAAAATCGCAACAAGGCGAGGTACGAAGGGCACCAATACTCTGTCGACCAGATCACTCGGGAAGTCCTCCGTCAGTGCCGCAAATGGAGCATCCACTGCTCCCACACCCAAGGAGCTTTTGGTCTTCTACCCCTCTTTAGCTCTTGTTAGTGGTGTCTTCTCCTTCCCTCTTCGTCCCTTTTGGCGGTATACTTGTACAGGCTATTTTGGGTCTTGTATACTTGGACTGGTTCTGGCTTTTGAGCCTTTTTAATAAATGGAGAGGGTTTTGGCTAAAAAAATAAAAAAATAATATATATATATATATATATATATATATATATATATATATATATATATATATATATATATTAGGGGGTTTACATCCTACCCAACTTATAAGAATTTCTCATAGAAATTAAAATAATCTCAATACACATAAATAATGAGATTTAGTATGTGGGATGGCAGGTACGTCAAATCGTAACTCGGTTTTCAAAACGACGGAGGAGGTGGTTATCATAGGAATCAAAGTTGACGTCATGTTCAACAAGATGGAGTATTATTCAGTTGAGACTCTACCCAACTTATAAAAATTGGTTAACCGTGAAATTATTGTTACAAGACTTATGTGGAGGACAATTCCAAGGAGAGACATGAGAATGTTGGACCGTTCTAACCACAGTCTCGGGTTCTGGGTGAGCTTAGATATTGTCATGGCGTTCTTGGTCAATAACTTCTATGAGAGAATTAGAACAATCTAACATCATTTCTATCGGGTATGCATTCCACAAGGTAAGTAGGCATCCTTTGGGTAATTATAACTAGAATATGTCATTTCGAGGAATTTCCCTCTTTGCCTAACATGGGTAGCTGGGAGGCGAGGTTGAAGAACTTAAGGAAAGAAAGATTCACGGACATAAAATGACAATCTATAACAAGTGCATAACCTTACTATAGTATATGATTAGGTAAGGGTTTGGAACCTTTGAGTCATAGTGACATGAGTATGCAGTTTGTGTTTGGTATCGTATTAGAGGCTTGTGCTTGCTTGGGTGGAATGCACACATCATGGGCGTGATGCGTCTTGCATGGTTCATGGGTAATCAGTTTAGTGAAGGGAATGGGTTGATAATTGCATGGTTAAACTCAAAAGGAAGCAAAAATAAGCATCTATGGCTTGTTCTAAAAATATGTAATACATGTGGTGTAATTGAAATGGAGCGCCGAAAGATGTGTTTGTGTTGGACATGTATGTCACATGTGTAGAGTGGCTCTTCTAGTTCATGAGTGTAATTTTTTTTTTGTAATGAAGATGCTAGTGTTGTGTTCTAAATACCAAAGTCACGGTAGAGGGTACCAATTGATACAGATGGAAGTAGACGTTTATGAACCACTGAATTATTGGTCTAACTATAACCAATCGTTTGTTAATTCTTAGGAAGGCTTACCTATATATTTTGGAAATTTCTTTATTGGCTAAAACTAAGACATGATTCTACGGTGGAATAAAATTTTGAGGAATCAAGGATGCTATCTTTGTACCTTGATCATTGGAATAACTGCACGATAACGTAGAGACGATATATAATACGAATGAAAGTCATGCACGGAGCTTGTACTGAGATTTAGAGCAATTAGAAGAGATGGTTGTATGTGTCATTCTTGCACTCCCAATTTGTGAGTTTTACAATAATTACACGCTAACCGAGGAGTACCGTGTTTTCTTCTTACGGCCTATGCAGATTATAGTCGAGGGCAACAACTTCTATAGTCCGTCAAGAATACCTTAGATGACTAAATACTTAATTTCCTGGTCGTAGCAAGCTTACTTGTCTACATTCATGAGGCTGCTTAATGGTGTCGAAGGTAGTACTTTGTGATATTACTGCAAGTTAATAAGTCTAAGTGCATTTCTTAGGAAATAATCGGTTAACTATATTAAGCAGGACAACTAAACTATAAAGGGCGTTGTTCCACTATTAACAAGTGTCGTAACAATAAATAACATATCTAGGACAATACTCTATGTGATTGCTCTATGTTGCTAATGAGGTTCTACAGATCGTCTAATTGACATGATCCGAGTTATTCTAGCTGCTAGTAAGGCTGGATTGGTCAAAACATCCATCTTTGATTGAATAAATCTTAGGTTTGATCTATATTTGCTAGATAAGTTTCTACAAAATTATTCTAATCCATTCCTATTTAGTTATGGTACCCTAGAATAGGTTCCAACTTAAGTGTTTGGGATAATTTCCAATCGGATTGGTTAACTAGGTTTCTTAAGCCCAAAAATGTGCCTTCTGTGACTTTTGAGTTTAAGTAGCACATGGGGCCTCAATTGGGTGATACACTAGTGGCATATACGTAGTGGACTCTGAGTAGATCACAACCATATATTGGGTCAAAAGATTTGAGTCGAGGTTGAGCCACTAATTGGAGCCAGGAAGCATATCGGTATCTTGGAAAGGGCTATAACTAGTCCTTTTGACCTGAAAGTCGTATCATAAAAATAGAGTACAAAGGGACATGTATGAGTGAGACATGATATGTTTACTTGAAGGTGGGCTCGTCTAGGTCTTGTATATAAAATTTGTTGGAAGATAACAACTAGTATTACGCTCCGAATATCAAAGTCACGGTAAGGGGCACCAAAAGATTTGAATAGAAAGTGGAAGTTCATGAGGAACTAATTTATCATCCTAACATAAACCAATTTATTCTAATCAATCGTTAATACTAGTATATCCTAAAATGTAGAAGGCCTGCAATCTATTCACTCTAGATACTAAGGCCTGGTTTTTAGGGTTAGTGAGGTTAGAAAAATTCAAGTCGTGAGGTCGTACCTTCACATTTGATTATAAAAGAATGGTACACATTGTAATGTTATACGATAGATATGAGTCATGTTTGAGGATCGTACCCTGGTTTCGGTGTTATGGGAAGGCGATTGCGTAGAACGAACCACGGGTCGATAAAATAGATTGATCTACTTGTCCACAGTATATAAGAGTTATCGATGGGGGTAACGAACTCTACGACACGTCATATAAAAGATCAACAACTAGGTCATAAATTTCTATTTTTGTTAAGCCTGTTAGATTATAGTCATAAGGTTTCTAATGGTGTTGTACGTAGTGCTCATGCATTGCTGTTGATGACTAATGAATCAACATGATAGAGAGTCATGCTACAAATATTGGCCAAGCTGGTGAAAGTGTTGTTCTAATGCTAAGTCATGTCTTAAAAATTATATTTAGAATAACACCTGCTGAATCTCTAATCTCGGGATGGGTGTATATCATAATCATGGTAATACGTGTCCTTACTTTTGTCTATTCATCTTAAGTTTGAACTTTGGGGCTTGGTCGGGTAAAGGTTAGGGTTAAGGCATAAGGGTTACTAGTTACGCAAAAATTAAGAGAAAATAATTAGAGACTCATAATATTCGATTCCTTGAGAATAGACAATCGCCTAGGTTGGTATTTCGACCAAAGGTATGATTCTAATCATTATCAAATTCAAATGTCTAGAAGGTCATGATAGTAGTTTTAGGTCGAAGGAAGAACGAGTAACTCAAGGCAAGGTTGTGGTCACATGGCTTGGCCGATGGTTGCTACACTTGTGTATATATAGCTTTTCAATAGATGGTATGGTGAACCAAGGGAAACATTATGCATCTATCTCCCCTCAAATACGAGTATTTGTTTTTCGTAGTAACTACTAAAAAAAGAAGGAGTTCAATGGAGAGGGAATCAAATGTGAATACGGGTTCCAAGGGCGATTAAGTAATTAATAGCGAGTTGTCAAGGAAGTGTGTATGAGATCCTAAAGACATCTATATCTCAATCCACGTGGGATAATCATATGAAGAGCAAACCAAGTGTGTCACGCCCCGATTCGGGGAATCGCTCGCTTTGCTTCGATTTACGCTGAATCGATCGTCCTCGCTAAGGCGTGATGCCGTACAAGTCTGGGGTTGCACTTGTACAAGGCTAGAACATGCACATTATATATCATTTTGAAACATTTGAAAATAAGCCACAGTCGCAGGAATGTATTGGGACACAATATAGAAAGAAGAAATACTCATTTTATTGATAATTGTAGTCAGAATACAACTTTTTTCGATAATATTTGAAATGCCATTTCGGCTACATTGATTCATGAAAATGAGTACAACTGATAGGCTGCCATGAAATAATTTTCCGTTCCATACATCATGCCCCTTTAGTACTTTGAAATATAAGCAGCTATCTTTGAAAACTCTGCAATACTTCGTGCGTCTTTAGGGAAAAACAACTTGAAAGGAAAGAGCAGTTCAGAAAGCTTTAATTGTGATGTGCGCCCGACCCTTCTCCAGTACCTATGGAGGAGGGGTCAGCACATTATAACAATGCACTGGTGAGCCCCGTTGGCCCACTCAGCTAAACCAACATTTTATTAATGACAAGCATTTTAAAGATATGAATTTATTAGGGACAGGCAACATTCAGAGTAAATCACAATAAATGTAACATGGAATAAACCATGTTTACTTTACCATTAGCCGAATCCAGCTTTCCTGCATAAGATACAGGATAATAATAATAATATACTTACCGTCCCTGCATAAAATGATCATTAGTATGCATCCTGACTACATGGCCACTGGCGCTATTAAACCATACGGACATCTTTTTGCCATATAGGACTTCAAGGTAATACGATGACTCCAAAGTAGGTAGCTAGCCCCTAAGGATGCCTCGCAAGACCCGTGCTCCCATTAGCATGCCAATGTTTCCTCCTAGGCCGAATCGGTCCCGGTGCCCCAGTACCGATTCGAGGAAACACACCACCAAACCTTGTGCATAAGTTGTCCATGACCATGCGAATGCGTGACCGACTTGATAAGCATACAGTGCATGGTAATTTTGAAAGTAATATAGACAACTTGTTCAATTCACAATAATTCATATTCATCATTTCAGGCATCAATTCAATCTCAATTCAATGTTCAAGGGACTAGCATTCATTTCAATGTTCAATATTCAATCTCGAGCTTCTTAGTGGTATTGACTTGTGGCATTTAGCAACTTGATATCGATCAATAGATGTTGCAAGACAATTAATTAGTTGGCATGAAGGAATAGCGAGAGGGACAATACCACCACAGAGATCCACGCTCACCAAATTAGAGAATCGTCGAGAGAGAGAGGAACACTTGTACGCTTAGCCTTCCGTCACGCGTCAGTCTGTATTGGCACCAAAAGTTTGGTTAATAATCCGTCTCATTGTGTTCTCTTCTCTCAGAATTCTCAAGAATGAATGCTATACAAATCGATAAAAACGGGCAAGAATCAAATCATCGAAAATCATTCAGAAAAGCATCCTTCAAAACCAAGCAACAAAACCAGCAGCAAAACATCCAGAGAAAACTCTTGGACGCATTTCAAGAGAAACTAATCCATTAGTTGGAAAGGTTCTTATGCACTTGTCCGTGATCGATTCGATGCCGACGGTAAGTTTCCCCAATACTCGGTTCCGACCGAGTTAGCCAAGCCACAATCCTTACATAGTGAACCGCTAGGAGCGGGACACTACATAATATACCACTAAGAAAAAGTTTCGTCCTCGAAACTTAAAGCAAAAATCCTACCTCAAAATTAACAAACAGCGAGGGGTATTTCACCCGCATCTCTTCTTCTAATTCCCACGTCGACTCCTCGACAGCATGGTTCCGCCACAACACGTTGACTAAAGACACTGTCCAATTTCGCAAAACTTTCTCTTTTCTGTCTAAAATTTGGACATGCTCTTCAGTATAGGATATGTCAGCGTTTAGCTGCAACTGATCAAAGTTCACTACATGGCTTGGATCATGCACGTACTTCCGTAGTTGAGATACATGGAAGACATCGTGCACATTAGCCAGAGCCGAAGGTAGTGCAAGTCGATAAGCCACTGAGGCTACCTTCTCCAAAATCTCGAAGGGTCCAACGAATCTCGGGCTTAGCTTTCCTTTCATCCCAAACCGCATCACTCCTCGCATGGGTGTGACCTTCAAGAAGACATGATCGCCTGCTGTGAATTCCAAAGGTCGTCGATGTGCATCCGCATAACTCTTCTGTCGACTTTAAGTAACTCTAAGTCTTTCTCGAATTAAGCGAACCCTCTCGACGGCCGGTTCCACATGTTCTGGTCTGAGCACTTGCTGTTCACCGACTTCATCCCAGCATATCGGTGATCGACATTTTCGTCCATACAATGCTTCGTACGGGGCCATCTGAATAATGCCTGATAGCTATTGTTATAGGTAAATTCTACCAATGCGAGATGTACGTCCCAATTTGTTTTCGAGTCGAGCACGCACAATCTCAACATATCCTCAAGAATCTGATTTACTCTCTATGTCTGACCATCAGTCTGCGGATGGTATGCCGTACCGAAGTTCAACTTTGTGCCCATTGCTGAGTGCAGACTTATCCAAAATTGCGACAAGAATCTCCCATCTCTATCCGACACTGTAGAAGCTGGCACCCCATGTAATCGGACAATTTCATTTATGTAGATCTGAGCCAACCATTCTACGCCCCACGTAACTTTTATTAGAATGAAATGTGCCAACTTAGTTAATCTATCCACGATAACCCAAATCGCATCATTTCCCTTCTGAGTTCTTGGCAAGCCGACTATAAAATCCATACAGATATTATCCCACTTCTACAGTGGAATAGCCAAATTTTGTAGTTCTTCGCCTGGCCGTTGGTGTTCGGCCTTCACACGCTGACAATCTAAGCATTGTGACACGAATAGCGCCACATTCTTCTTCATGCCATGCCACCAAAATGTTGTGCGCAGATCCTTATACATTTTCGTGCTTCCCGGATGCAAGGAATACTTTACGAAATGAGCCTCGGTCAGTATTTCCTTCATGATATCCTCATCCTTAGGGACGCACAATCTCCTCTTGACACGAATAGTGTCATCTTCGATGGTAAAGTCTGACGCCTTTCCTGCTAGAATTAACTCGCGTATCTTCTGCAGAAACGGGTCATCCTTCTGAGCAATCTTAATCCTTCCCTGGAGACTCGGCTCAAGTTGCAACTGAGCCAACTGCATATTTTGTAAACGAATCCTGAATTCGATACCCATCTCTTCAAGGTCTCGTAGTACCTCCTTTGCTATTGCTAATGACCCAACAAATTTCCGACTCAAGACATCAGCTACCACGTTTCCTTTACCCGGCGCATAGAAGATTGTCAAGTCATAGTCCTTGATCAATTCTAACCAATGTCGCTGCCTCAAATTCAATTCCTTCTGTGTGAATATATACTTTAAGCTTTTGTGATCCGTGAAGATCTCGCAGGACACACCATAGAGATAGTGTCGCCACAATTTCAATGCGAACACAATCGCCGCCAGTTCCAAATCGCGAGTTGGGTAATTCTTCTCATGCTGTTTAAGTTGTCTCGACGCATAAGATATTGTCTTCCCATGTTGTATGAGAACACATCCCAAACCAAGTCCCGATGTGTCACTGTAGATCTGAAATCCCTCAGAGCCTTCCGGAAGTGCTAAAATTGGGGCCGTGACGAGCCGCTACTTGAGTTCCTGAAAACTACTCTCACAGTCGTCAGTCCACTTAAATATGACTCCCTTCTGAGTTGGGCGAGTCAAAGGCGATACGATTCTTGAAAAGTCTTTTACAAATTTATGGTAGTACCCGGCTAAACCAAGGAAACTCCGTATCTCACTAGCTGATCCAGGCTGCTTCCAGTCTACAACTGCCTTAATCTTCTTTGAGTCGACGGCAAAACCTTCTGCCGAAACAATATGTCCAAGGAAAGACATGCTGTTCATCCAAAATTCGCACTTGCTTAGTTTTGCATACATCTGGTTGTCCCGTAGCATCTAAAGTACTTCTCTCAAGTGTCCGACATGAGTCTCCCTGTCTTTTGAGTAGATCAAGATGTCATCGATGAACACGATAACAAACTTGTCTAAGAACGGTCGAAACACTCTATTCAATAGATCCATAAAGGCTGCTGGAGCATTAGTCAAATCGAATGGCATGACCAAAAACTCACAGTGCCCGTATCTCGTACGGAATGCTGACTTAGGGACATCCTCGGGTCTGATCTTCAATTGGTGATATCCTGAACGAAGATCAATTTTAGAAAACACGGTCGCCCCTTGAAGCTGATCGAATAGATCATCTATCCTTGGAAAGGGATACTTGTTACGGATGGTTGCCTTATTTAGTTTTCTATAATCGATGTACAGTCGCATCCTCTCATCCTTCTTCTTTACAAACAGCACTGGAGCTCCCCATGGAGATACATTTGGGCGAATGTATCCCCGGTCTAGTAATTCTTGTAGCTGTACCTTTAGTTCCTTCAATTCTGTCAGAGCCATCCTGTACGGTGCCTTTGATATCGGGCGAGTACTCGAGAATGTATCAATTGTGAATTTAATTTCTCTATCCGACGTTATTCCAGGTATCTCGTCCATTGTCACGACCCGCACCCTAGAGTAAGGGCACGAGAAGTGGGTACGTCCAGCCTACGCCGCAGTGTCGGCGGTAGAACGCTGTCCTAGGTCAAACATCTAACAATATAAAGGTACCTGTACAGTATATACACTCCGAATGGAGGTGACATAGCAAATACAGTCTCAATCACATCTAAGGTAGAGCATGATAAAAGATAGATAAAATATGAAATCCACAAAGAGATACCGCAGATAGAAGTCTAAGTGTCTAAGATACACAAACCCAGAAAATATCTCAAATCTCAAATACAGTAATCTATAAAGTAAATACAACTCAAGACAACTAAAATAACTATCTATACAACCTCTACTGTGTCTCCTCTAGGCTAGCAGGCAACCTCCAAGCTATCTGTAAAATTTATCAACAGGTCCAGTCAGGACAGGAACGAGCACATCTCATCTAGAAAACCCAAGTAAATGACAGAGAACTATAAAACAGTTATAGACAGTTGTATTGATGAACATAGCAGTTTATATTCAGGTGATGGTATAGAAAGACAAATAAGGTACAAGAAAAGTAAGTAACTAAACAAGAGAAGAATCATGGCAATAAAGACTGTAAAAATAGAAACTAGCTGAACTAGAGTAACATGATATAAGTCCAGATAATAAATGTAAACAAGTGTAAGACCAACGTAAATCCAGACAACATGAATCTGATACCAGGTGATTCCAGTACAAGATGAGTCCGGTATGAGATGATTCCAGTCAGTGATCAAAGATTCCAGGGTGAGTCCAGACTATACTCTACCAGTGTGTTTTAAAATACCGAGATCGACATGTAAACAGCTATAGGTAATCTGGCACATCACACACTCGGCCGGGTGTGAGATGGCTATCATTCCAGTAGATTCCAGCATGTGGGGTGATTCTAGAATTGGGATATGTCTACATGTCTTACTCAAGTATTTCCCTTCCCAGCAAGTACAAGTGAATCCAGAATACGACACGAGAATCGAGATGAGTCCAGCCAAACGTGATGATACCAGCAAGTGATTCAAGGGTAATTCCAGTAGGTGATTCCAGTAATAAAAGCCAGACATGATGATACCAGTAATAGAGGCCAGACAATAATGTATGTGTGTCGTATACATGAATCCAGAATATTCATACGTGTTGTAACAGAGAATCACATACAACTAACTAGAACTGAAGTACAGTAATTGACAAATAAATAAGAGAACTATCAGAAAATGTACTCGCTTGAAAACCTGAACAACTGATAGGTATAGAGGTGCAAACTGAAGCCACAGAGTCCTATTTAGAGCAACACAGGTCAAGATGTATACGAGAGATGATAAATGAAATGTACAATGCATCTGCATGCTGTCTAGGTCAAACTAGACTAAAGTCAACACTTGGTCAACTCTAATCAACCACACTAGTCAAATTAGGTCAACTAGGTCAAGTCCTAGCCCAAACAAGTCTAACAAGTCTCACTAGGCCTAACCAAGCCTAGGCTAGCACCCACACAATCACAAGACAATGTGAACCACAACAATGCATAATATAAAATAGATAATATATATAAATACATACCTTCATACATACATACATATCCACATTACATACATATTTATATATATAGGCATATGTTACATCATGCATATTTACATAGTTACATAGATATATACATTCATGCACATTTACATACATACTTTTATACATTATATATGTTAACATTCATTACAATGTATTATATTTTACTTATACCTTTGATTGATTCATTCATTCATAAATGACATTCATTCATGCATATTACATACTTACATGCATCTATACATTATATACATTGTATATAACATGTAAAAATAGAAGAGGAAAAAAAAGGGAAAAACTGAAATGGAAAGGGAAGGGAAGGAAAATGTAAGAAAAAGGAAAAACAGTAGACATATACATGCTTGCATCATATATTCTACATTACCATACATGCTATCATTATATATTGTATTATATTGTTTATATATTATGCATTCATATCTATCATTACATGTATACCTTGGATTCATATCTAGCATTCATTATATACTTTCATGCATATATTGTATATCATTCTTTCATTCATGCATTTATGCATTGCTTACATACATTATATTAATTGCATTCCTACATGCTTGCATTCAACCATATATATACATTAATGTAAAGAGGATATATATCATATATATATATATCATTTTATTCATCTAACATATCATGTATTACATACTCTATATTCATTTAATACCCATACTACATAGGCTCATAGGTTACACAAAATACATATATCGTATAGTCACTCTTCTACTTAAAACTAATACTATACCAATTGGGCCTCTACTAAATTCTAGGATTAAAGTATGTTGTAGCCCTTCGTGTTAGCTTTCCGAAACTTCAAACGGATCGCATTTTCGTGTCCGAAAGCTCCCGAAATCGCGAAAATACCAAAACACGTTCGTCTTTCGTACAGCTGACACTCAAATAATTCTACAGAAATTTACAGAAAGAATTTTGCTCATTAAAATATATATTTGGAAAGCTAACTTCGATATGGTTCTTTTAAAAAAAACGGAAGATAAATCAAAGTTCTAAGCTAAAAGTTATGACATTTCTAAGTTGCTTTGGTTAATAAAAACGTGGATGAATATTATGACGAATTTGAGTTCTTTTGGACAAAAGAACACATATAGGCGGAATACAAACATAGGTATCCAAATGAAACTCATTCTATCCATCCTAGCTAAGATCAATCCACTCTCTAACCATTCTAAAACTGAATTTAAATATCTATTTAAACTATTATCATACATACATATACATGGGGTGTCCTAATTTGGGATCTATCAAGTACGACACAAGACACATATCTAAAATCCTCAAGAGAGCTCCAAATGGCCTCAAATTTAAATCTAAATGGGACACATGCATGAGGATGGATCCTACGGATTCAAAACTAATTTATATGCAAAGAAAATCGATTTAGATGATGGGTTTTACCTATTGGGAGTGGAATCCCAATAAAATCCTTTAGGACACGGCTCCGATACGAAGATCCCTCAAAGTGGACACTCCTCCTTGCACTCTTCTTCCAATCCTTGGTAGCACCCTTCCCTTGGAGAATGGGAATGATTGAGGGAAGGTTTGGTGAAGGAATGATTTGATTTGGAGATCAAATCAATGGGAAGGCTCTCTAAAATTAGGGAAGAACAAAAGGAAAATAAAAGAGGCAAGATTGTGATGAATGAAATGAATCATTCTCCCCTAAAAGTGGCTGCCATAAAGTGTCCATTAGGGCTAATGTAAAATGTCCTAATTGCCCCTCTCTAGTCTCATATGGTTAAGTCTAGACTAGGTTCAAGTTTGGGGTCAAAATGATCTAGTTTTGAGTCTCTAACTTAACCATTCTAACATGATAAAAATTAGTTTAATTAACTAACTTAAATGTTGGGTCTTGTGAGCCATGCTTAACTTAATATTGGGTCCCTTCTAGAGTTTAAGCTACCCGGGTCACAATACAAGTCGGAACGAGACGAAACTCAAACCCGACTAAACAAATCCAATAAAAACAATATTAAAAATATAAAATTTTCCCAAAATATTAAAATATGAAAAATGACCAAAATCATAATACATCAATTTAAATATTATTAAAATAATCTAAAATTTACCAATTAATCAAAATCCTAAATAATTCAAAAGTCACAAAATGACCAAAATACTCTTAGCCTAAAAAGTTGTAAATAGTCATTCTAATCACATGGTTAGGTCCCCATGGCCATGGTTAGTCTCTAGGCTCAACAGTTCTAGAGTTTACTATCTAACACATCAAAATTATAATCCACCAATTTTAAATAGTATTAAATTAATTAAAAATTCTCATAAATCATAAATCATATTATTAAATAATAAACTTTTACAAAAGTTCAAAATTACCCTCATTTTAGAAAAGTGGGTATTACATCCATAAACGCATCGGGGAACTCTGCCACAATTTCGGTCTGATTCGAGCCTATACTCTTCATTCGAGTGTCTTGGACAGAAGCGAGAAAGCCTTCACACCCTGAGTACAGCATGTGCCTTGCTGTAACTGCCGATATGACCATGGGTCCTTGGAATGCCGAACCGCACGAGTAAGAGAACTCCATTTCACCAGGTAGGCGAAACATAACTCTCTTATCCGCATAGTCGATTGTTGCATGACAGGCGCTGAGCCAGTCCATTCCCAATATGACATCGTACTCTTTGATGTCGAGTACAATTGTGTCCAGAGATAAAGTCTTGCCTCCAATTTTAATGTATCCGTCCCTGCAAATCAAAGTTGCAGGCATAACTACTCCCGAAGGAGTGCTAACACACAAAGCTTTCTTTAGTTGAGTCATACAAAATTTATTTTTCTTTGCAAAATCAGATGAAATAAAGTAATGTGTAGCACCAGAATCAAAAAGTACTCTTGCAAGTGTGCCTTTATACAGCAACATACCTGTTATCACATTCTTTGCAGTCTGGGCCCCTGTCTGAGTCAAGGCATAAACCCTTGCTTGGCCACCTTGTTGATTCGACGCATTCCTAGTTGGAGCTGGTAAGGCTGGTGGCGCTTGGCTACGATTCTGATTGTTATGTTGGCCCCGGTTCTGATTGTTGTTATGCCCACGATAATGATTATTGTTATTTCTACGAGGAGGATACTGGTTCACTCCCCTAGTTCTGCATTCAAATGCCTTGTGATTCATTACCCCACATTTGTAACACCCGACACGACAGTCTTCGCGACGATGTCCAATTCGATTGCACCGGCTGCAACGCAGTTCCTGATACGGTCCTTTGTTATTGCCCATATTCGGATGCTTAGACGCGTCATTTCTTCCAGCAAACCAAGGTCATTTCTGATTATTGAGTCCTTGGTTGCTCTGCGTTGTCCCACGACTAGCCGGCTGGTGAAATCTCTCCATCTCGAGAGCTGTCTCGTACGCCTCTCGGTAAGACGTATATTTTCGACTTAGCACATCCCGCTGCGGGCCCTCATTCAAGCCTTGCACGAATCTTCCTCTCTTGGCATCGTCATTCGGTACTGTAGAAGCATGGAATTTCGGAACCAAGAAGTCTATGCGCCAGACTACATGCGCCAAAGCCTGGACAAAGTACTTCACAGTAAAAACAACAAGAATAGACATTGAAAGAGGACTTTTTATTTTAACATATAAAAGTCTATTACATGTCTAAGAAAGACTGTACAAAGGAGAATTTCTACAAAGAAAAGATCCTAAGTCTACAGTCAACAATCACCATGCGCCCTCAAGCAGGCGCAGCAATCACCATGCGCCCTCAGTCAGGCGTGTCCCACCATGCGCCCTCAGCAAGGCGCATCCTTTTCAGCAGCTCAGTTATGTGTATCCCAGTTATGTTTTAGCAGCCCAGTTATGTGCCGCTCTTTCAGCCAGGCTCACCGCCGTCAAAATGCTTCGACTAATGAAGTATTTATTGAGCAGAACGAGGGTGGCAATCAACCCTCTAGCCAAGGAAGGGAAAAGAACCACAAGCCAACTTATGGCCAAAGGAGGCTTCGAAAGAGCCTCCAAACACCAAGGAAGACCGTGATCGAAACCGCGGCCAAAGGAGCAGCTTTCAACACAACCAGAATGGGCTACACCTATTTTGAAGGAAGAAAGAGCCCCCAAACCCGCAGTACCGCAATTCCGATGTGCGGCTCTTCCTGTACAACGAAGACGAGGCTCGAGCATCCCTATCTTTGGATGTAACAGGAACCTTCCGCCTGCCTCAGAAGCCTTCGACTCCGACTTTTGGATGTAACAGTCACCTTCAAGTGCATCAATGAAGACATGGCGTCGCATCTTCACCCTCGGGAGCACTTCGTCAACAGAATGCACTTGAGTACACAAGTTCATATCAGAAGTACGTGAGAGAACGAGAAGCAAACCCTCTCTCCATGCCACTATTTATAGGCCGGGCAAATCAAACCCATGCGCCAAGTGGATGGCTCTCCGAATTCCGTACAATGAATTTGTATTTAATGGATGAACCGGACGCTTCGAATTCAGCCAAATCAAAATGGCTATTTAAAGCACTCGAAGAACGTAACATCCGCTGCATTAAAGAACGTGTCACGAAGCGGATGCGCCGGCCAGCCCGCGTATCACACAGATGTGCCCTTCAACATTAAGTGCATCAGCACAGACGTGCCCTTCAGTACCAAGCGCATCACAGAGGATGCGCCCCCATGCGTCTCCATACGCCTAGTGGAACGCCAATCGACGCGCCCACTCAGCTGTCCATCGAATGTCAGAAACATTAAATACCGAACTGACAGAGTTGGCAGCACACCTCCCAAAGTCTGAACAGTCGACAGCTTTTTCAGAAGACGAAGCGTCGGCAACGTCAGCATCATTATTACCTTTACTCCGACGGCCACTGCTACGTGGCCACCCAACCATTCGCATGCGCCTCCGCAGCCATGCGATCAAATCTGCATGCGCCTCAAAAACCATGCGCCCCAGACTTTTTACTGATCCCTAAAAACAGAAGGAAAGTCTCCATTTGAAGCACTGTATGCGCTTCAAAAGTCATACGCCCAGAATGGTTCGTGCCTCCTAAAGGTTACGAGCCAAAGTCTTCTCATGCGCCCAGTCCTAGGCGCATCCTACCAAATCATTCCCCCCATCAAATCCGAGATCTCCGAGCCATGAGTCGACGACACGTGTCCTTTGACTCAACTCACCCAAGATTTCAGCAACAGAAAGATCTTCTCCTCTGCTACGTGCCGGCTCACAACAGCAGCATAAAGAATTCAACCCCCCAATCAGGGCGCATCGTCCATGCGCCTCCATCAGCAATCAATACGTGGCGTCCCCGCGTACAGGCGCATCCTACATGCGTGCATGAGCAGCCAGCCTGCAGACTATATAAAGAGAGGGACCATTTCCTTCTTCGAGGCCGACACACACATACCAACCTCCACAATGAGCACACAGAGACTTCGTACCACCAGAGAGGCAGATATAGACACTCAACGTCTTCCTCCTCTCGGCAAGCTCTAGCACCCAGAGCAATCCAAATCTTCAGAGAACCGATAACCGTCGTCAGATCGTCAACGGAGTCAACGCATTACCACTCACTCCATCGGCACAAGGGACCCAGATAAATAAAAGTGTACTCCTAGGACTACATCTAAGTCCTATATTGTAACACTGTTCTGTTTGTATTAAAATTTGCAATAAAAGAATTTTAATGGAAAACAAACTGGACCTCTTTTTCCTCTACGGAGAAAGCTGTGTCACAATCCGACGACGTGGAGGTGGGCTCCTCCCATAAGATGCTGGTCGTACGCCTCAATCAACAGGCGTATGAGGAGTTCATCTTTGAAGGAAGTACGAGTCCTTCGAAGCGGCTGCCGAAGCCGAAGAAGACCCGCCGAGTCTGGGTGCGTAAGGTCGACGCCTCGGGCACCACCACCGAAGGGGATGCGCCAATCCAGCCTTCCCTTCCTACTGACGTCCTCAACAACCAAGATGCGCCCACAGGTGCAGCGCATCTCTCGGGAAAGCGTACGGCTAACCACATTCCCCAGCCATCTCCCTCTCAGGTGAGGAAGATGCATCGACGGAGCAGGGGCGCAGCCAATGCCCCGTGTATCATCTCTGATGCGCCACAGAAAGTCTCTGTCTTTGACAGACTCACTCGCTGTAATGGCAAAGAGAATTAGGGTTCTGAGTACTATGCGCCCCAGCGGGCTGGTACGAAGAAATCCAAGATGGCATGGGCCATGCGCACCAAACGTGCTATGCCAGCAGCAAGCCAGAAGCATGCGCTCACAATCATGCGCGCTGCTGATGGTAAGCTGTACAAGGTCGACTCGAGTGCTGCGGCACCAGAAACGAGCCGACCTTCAAAGTCCTCGTCTTACTTGGGCGCATCTATTGCGTGCACAACCAAGTCGAGTCAGGCAAATTCGGTGGTCTTGAACTCCTGCGCCTCCTCTGGTTGTGCGTCTGAGGTCCGTTCAAGTCACTTCAAATGTTATGGTTCCCCCACTACTGATCGGGATGCCTGTTTGGTATCAGATCAGGGGTCGCAGCACTCACTTGACCACCCTGGCTCTTGGCCTTGCCATGCGCCTGAAGGAGGTGTAAAGGTGGTACTCTCCTCCAACGATCTACGTAACGTGATCACTCACAAGCACCGATCAGGAGAGTCGACTGACAGGCACGATGCGCCCCTCACAGGGCACACTTGTGCTGTCGTCACTATCAACTGCTGTTGTAAGACGGCAGTTCCACCAAGGTAGTCAGTGTTCGAATGGCTACAATCATCGACACCCCTCCGACGTTGCCTCGGGAAGAAGGTGTCAACAGAAGAAGCGCCAAGGGTTGCTTTATGCAACGTGATCTCCAACTCCTCGTCAGTCCGAAAGACGACTGGCAATTCCTCTTCCTCGTCCAAAAGCCAGCCGAGGAAGACCAAGACAGCTGTCTCATCCTCCAGAGTGTTCGAAGGCACTCGGGGGAGAAAAAAGATCTTGGAGGAAGCTGGGGGTAGTCAGACCCTTGTCGAGCCTCCTTCCGAAGACGAGGGTCTCCAAAGCACATCTGGGGCGGATCCTCGAGGCGAAGTCAGCCTCCCAGAAGCTCTTGAAGACAAAGATATCCCCTAGAACATAGCTGGGGGTGGTCTGACATCTGCGGACCCGAGTTCCGGAGATGAAGAGACCCTTCAAGACGAAGCTGAGGGTGATCAGGCCCTTGCAGATGCGCCCGTGGTGAATGTTCTCCCGAACATAGTCGGGGGTAGCCAAGACGAGGCTCCAGGAGAGGCAACTCCCCTACAGAGTGAGGCCGAGAGTGAAGCCTCGACCCATCCATCCACTCCCGGCCGCGTCATGACAGTAAACGTGACGGGGGCTGATATCGAGTTTGATGCGCCGCCAACAGACCTCGTCCAGCACATAGATACCCTGGAGGGAGGACTCAAAACCCTCTCTGCCTCCATGTAAACACTGACTCAAGCAGTGTTTGAGATTCGGTCAGCTTTGGCCAGGACACCTTCTACCGGTCCTGACCCAGGGGCCAATGGGGAATCGAGTATACCCCTTCAACGGGTATCCTCGGACACAGATCGCCGAGAAGCACCTCGGACGTCAGAGCCCTCAAATGCTCAATATCAGGTGGTACCACCTTTCCTGACTCCCAGCTCCACGGAGGACGTGGTCGAGATGACCAGGGACTTGCGCGAGCGCTTTGAGTCCAAGACGAGACAAGAGGAGCGCCAAAAGATGGGCATCCCCCAGCCTTATCCCCTCGAATGGAACAAGGTGGTTTATCCTCTAAAGTATAAACCACAAACACTGACGCCGTACGACGGGAAGGGCTCTTCGTGCCGCTACCTGACGTACTTCCAGTCTCAGACGGGACATCTTCCGAAGGAGGACGCGCTACTTACTAGCATATTTGTCGGGGCACTTAAGGGAGTGGCGTACGACTGGTACTACAGCCTCCCCGACAATTCCATATCTTCCTTTGACGACCTCACGCGCCTCTTCCTTAACCGCTTCTACGACGGCGGGAAGGACATGACGATGGCGTCCCTCATAGAGATACGCCAGAAGGAGAAGGAAACGGTTCGGGTGTTCATCGAACGCTTCCGACAAGCCTGCTTCAGGCTACCTCCGAGCATGCCAGAACATGCGCTTCTCTCCTCCTACAGCATGAACATGCTGCCTGCAGTCAAACTCTGGCTCAATTCTACTCCTCCTCCCGACTGGAGTTCCTTGATTATTGAAGCCGAAGCCGCAGAAAAGAAGGCGGCCAATGCACGTCTTCTGGGAGTCAGCTTCCCCGCCTTTGATGACAAGAGGAAACGGCCTGTAGCCAATAACCCTGGACGGAAGACAAAGGGGAAACATGCATTGACTGTCAATACCTCAAAAGGTGTGCCGGCACCTACTCAGAAGCCTCCACTTGCACCAAGGCCAAAGGAGGTTTATTCGTTCAACGACGAAGACACCCTGCAACTCTTTGAGATACTGAAGCAGGGTGACAAGATCAAGCTTCCGGACCCGAAGCGTCCCGATGAGGTTGGGAAATTGGACAACCCAAGGTACTGTCACTACCATCGGTTCGTCGGACACCCAACCAAGGACTGCTATGTCCTCAAGAATTATATCCAGTGCATGATCAATGCGGATGTAATCTCCGTCGACTACGAAGAAAAGACGGTGTCAGCCAACGTAGTGTCACTCCAGTTTGGCACCCTGCCGCCGACTACAACACAAGATGGCATCGTCCCCATCCCTAAGGCGACAATGGAGGTGGTTAACTTACCACCTACCCGTGACAACGTGAGTGGACTCATCCCACTCACCACATCTCGAGAAGAGGTCCTATGGGTTCACCCTGACCTCGTCTCCGAGGTGACTCAACCGGAGGTACGCCCTACCTCCAAATCCAAAGGCCGAAAGATCAAGTCTTGCCGCACGGTCTCTTCTTCAACGGAAGAGACACTTCCTGTACAGACGCGTTCACAACAGAACGTCCAACCCGACGAAGCTGCCGCCGAGGTGGTGCCTTCTTGCACCATCCCTGCTGCCCAGGTGGAGGGTCCATCTAAGCCCTCAGCAGCCAATAAGCAGAAGCATGTGGAGGCTCGTTTCGACAGACCTCTACGAAAGGAGAATGCTTCGGGGCTAGCCAAGCCCCACAACTTCGACATACTGGCACAACTGGCCAGTACTCCTGCCCACCTATCTTTGTTCGAGCTCCTGCGTCTTTCCAAAGACTCCCGAGAAGCTCTATGTGAAGCTCTGAAGGATGCTGAATCCTTTCTCAGTCAGGTCAAGCAGCCTGAAAATCTCCCAACTACATGTGTGCACTGTCATTGTGCGGATGAAGTTATCCTGAAAATAACTTTCATCCAACAAGACATGCTGCTCAAGCACAACCGACATAACCGGCCGCTGTATTATACAGGGTGTATCGGTTCAGTCAAGGTAAAGCGGATTCAGATCGATCCGGGGTCTTCCCTCAGCATCATCCCGAAGACGCTGCTCTCAATACTAGGGATCCTAATGTACCGGCTGGCGCCCTCCAACACAACAATCAGTGGCATCAACACCAGCAAAAGCGAGCCGCTAGGCAAAATTTGGCAGAAGTGTCACATCGATAACCTCAGAACTGAGATGACCTGCTACGTGGTGGATGCCGATATCAACTACAACATCCTGCTCGGTCGACCATGGCTGCATGAATACATGATGGTGCCATCCACGCTCCACCAGTGTATGAAGTATGTGTCCACCAACGGTGTCATCCGGACGGAGTTTGCAGACATTGACCCTTTCAAAGGGATTGAAGCCTACTTCACCGATGCCGACTTATATAAGTCACCTGACGAGGAGAAAGCCAATGATGCTGACGACGAAGCAGAAATGGCAGCAGAGCCAGACATGGAGCCTGAGGTCACTCCCGATGCTCCTTTGAAGATCCGACTCAAAGGCAAACCGCCTCAGAAGTTGCCTTCCATGAGTATTAAGCTACCCGGGAAAGCACCAGCTGCTCCTGAAGCTCTCCTGAAGATACGGCTCAAGGGAAAGCTGCCTCAAACATCGGCTCCCCTCGTAGCAAAACTACAGGGGAAGACGCCAGTCACTGGAGGCACAGCGGAGGCACCTCTGAAGGTGCGTCTTAAAGGCTGCCCGCCACCATCCTAGCCGCCAGAGAAGACCCACGTTGTTCTGTCGGACTCCAAGACCAACGCTGTGGTGGACCTTCCCGATCCTACTCCAGTGCTTACAGATGAAGAGCCGAGGGATTATATCTCCACTGACGTAGATGCCCCCTCACTGGACAATATAATCCCGCGGGATAAAATCTCGTATTTCATCAATAATAGAGTGTCTTTTAATTATTTCTGTCTTCCACATTAGAATGCCATGTATACATTAGATAACGCTCTACGGTCATTGCAAACACAAATAACGACCGTCCATCATGTAAATCAAGTAGTCCCGTCTCAAGGAGTCTGTTACATAGTCCCGCCACGGAGTCGAGACGAAGAATCCATCATCTTCGGCAAGGTTGAGCGTCATCAAGACCTTCCGTCACTCGAGCCAGAATCAGATACCGGCAGAATACAACTCTATCGGTACACGGACAAGGCAAAGTACCTCATCCAAAAGATGGGTTACGACCTAAAAAGTGACAAAGGCCTGAACTACGGCAAGGGTCGACGTCTCCCTCTCCGGCTTCCGACACCTAAAGGGAAGCCCCAGGACTACTACAACAAAGCTCGACGGGGGGTAGGCTATGTCACACCACCGTCAACTCCGGAAAGTTCAGACGCAGAAGGGATAGAACATTCTCACTCGTCTGAAGCATCAACATGGGACTCCGATACCAGTATCGGCTTAGTCTTGAAGAGGGTGCTTTCATCCAACATGACGTCTGCACAATCTCAAGAAGAAGAAGGCGAAGACCAAGCGCCAGAATTCTTCGAAGAAGAACCCTGGGCTCAACGCCTAGGACAACAATAGGAGTCTTGTTTTGAATTACGTAAACCTCCCATCGAAGATGAAGTCGAGCAGATCGACCTTGGGGATGGATCTTCTTCCAAACCTATCTTCATCAGCGAAAGCCTAAAAGAAAAAGATCGAGAATCTTTAATCCAGCTGGCTAAAGAGTATATCGACGTCTTCGCCTGGAGTTACGAAGATATGTCGGGACTTGATCCCCAGATCGCGATGCATAGGCTGAAAATCTTACCTGATGCCAAGCCTATCAAACAACAACAGCGGCGCTTCCGTCCGGACATCATGAACGCCATCGATCAGGAGGTGGACAAGCTCTTGACCAGCGGCTTCATCCGTGAAGAGCAACACCCAGATTGGGTAGCCAACGTAGTCCCCGTCACCAAGAAGAATGGGAAGATACGAGTCTGTATCGACTTCAGGGACCTCAGTTCTGTTTGCCCGAAGGACGAATTCCTGCTTCCAATCACCGACGTGATGATCGACAACATATATGGCTTCGAGCGCATGTCTTTCATGGACGGGTATTCGGGCTACAACCAGATCAAGATGTTCCCTGACGACGCAAAACACACATCATTCAGGACTCCAAAGGGTATTTTTTGCTACACAGTGATGCCCTTCGACTTGAAGAACGCTGGTGCGACATACCAACGAGCTATGAGCACCATTTTCCGTCAGCACCTTCGCAAGACAGTCGAATCCTATGTTGACGACATCGCAGTCAAGAGCCGTCTCAAAGGAGATCACCTGCAAGACCTCAAGACAGTCTTCGATCTCATGCGGGCGCATCAACTCAAGATGAACCCCGCTAAATCCTTTTTGGGGGTTTCTAGCGAAAAGTTCTTGGGCTTCATCATCACGACGAAAGGCATTCATGTCGATCCCGAGAAGACCAAAGCCATCCATGATATGGACCCTCCGAAGAACCTTCGAGAACTTCGAGGCCTACAGGGACGTCTGGCATACATCCGGAGGTTCATAGCAAACCTCTCCGGCAAATGTCAACCCTTCACCCAGCTCATGAAGAAGGGAGTCTCTTACGTCTGGACGGAGGAATGCCAAAAGGCTGTCGACGACATCAAAGCCTACTTGACGAGCCCACCAGTCCTGGTGGCACCTGTCGCCGGCAAACCGTTTCTCCTTTACGTCCGTGCCATGGATCACTCCCTCGGCACTCTGCTAGCTCAGAACAGCGATACAGGCTATGAGCAAGCATTCTACTACCTCAGTCGAACACTCATCGGGGCCGAACACTGGTACAACCCCGTTGAAAAGGAGTACTTGGCTTTAGTATTTGCCATCCAGAAGACTCGTCATTATGTTTCGGGGCAGGCAATTCATGTCATTTCCCGAGTCAATCCGCTCAGGGTCCTCATGACAAAGCCAGGATCACTAAACTCCCGGCTAGCCACATGGGCGATCTTGTTAACACCATACAACATAGTATTTGTTCCACCAAAAGCTGTTAAGGGTCAAGCTCTAGCCGACTTTTTAGCTGCACACCCCATCCCAGAGTCCTCAAAACTCTATAAAGATATCCCGGATGAGGTCCAAAAATCAAACGTCACCGAAAAAGGCTCCGTCTGGCGGATGTTTTTCGATGGCGCTTCAAGAACAGGCCCCAAAGGCCAAATCGTTACAGGAGTAGGGGTGGTGTTAGTCTCCCCCGATCAACTAGTCATCCAGCGTGCTTACTCCCTTTCGAAATCGTGCTCCAACAATGTTGCCGAGTACAACGTGCTCATTATGGGACTCCAGCTGGCACAACAGCTGGGGGTGAATCATATGGAAGCCTACGATGACTCAAAACTTGTCATAAACCAGATTAGAGGGCAATACGAAGTTCGCCATTAAGATCTGATCCCTTTCCACGAAGTTGCATTGAAGATCATTTCAACCTTCACTAGGTTCTTCATCGAACATGTACCCCATCTACAAAACTTGGAGGCTGAAGCTCTGGCTGGCCTCGCGGCCTCATTGGCGGCACCCCTCAGAACTCAACACTACGTAACGGTAGTGGGTCGAGACTTGGTCTGCCCTAAAAACAACCAGCACTCACATGTGGCCTATGCCATGTCAACGGGTGCCGCTGTTAACGTCCGAGACTGGAGGTTCCCATTCATCGACTTCGCTGTCTACAGAATTCTCCCAGAAGACCCGAAAGAAGCCATCTCAGTCAGGAGACGCTCTCTTCGATTCTACTATGATATAGCCACTAAAATGCTGTACTGGCGCTCCTACGATGGACTTCTCCTTCGATGTTTGTCTAACGAAGAAGCAGCCGAAGCCCTTCGAGAAGCTCATAATGGAACCTGCGGGGCCTATCAACCTGGCCCTAAGCTACAGGACCGACTGTGACGCATGGGCTACTACTGGCCAACCATGGCCGCTGACGCTGTTGAATATGCTAAGAAGTGCCATGCGTGCCAGCTTCACGCAGACTTCATACATATACCGTCAGAACCACTGCATCCTACAGTCGTCTCCTGGCCCTTCGAAGCTTGGGGTATGGACATCGTGGGACCGATCACCCCTCCTTCATCGAGAGGACACCGCTTTATCCTAGCAATCACCGACTACTTCTCCAAATGGACAGAAGCAGTTCTGCTAGCAGAAGTGAAAAGCTCCAGAGTGATCAGCTTCATCAAGCACCACGTCATCTACCGTTTCGGGGTGCCCCGGAGGATTACTCACGATAACGGTCCTCAGTTCATCAGCCATATTTTCAGCAGATTCTGTGATAAGAATCGCATTCAAAACGTGGCATCAACCGCCTACAATCCGGCTGCAAACGGATTAGCAGAGGCGTTTAACAAGACTATCATCAGGCTACTCAAGACAGTCGTGTCATCTAACAAACGCGACTGGAATGAGAAGCTCGGCGAATGCCTTTGGGCCTACCACACAACAGTACGGACCCCAACAGGTAATATACCATTCTCCCTGGTCTACGGGAGCGAAGCGGTACTGCCTCTCGAGATTCAGATACCTTCACTCCGCGTAGCAATCACAAACCAACTCACAGAAGAAGACAATCAACATCGTCGTCTGCGGAAACTAGAGGCACTTGATGAAAAGCGTCTCCTAGCTCAACAACGTATCGAACTCTACCAAGCCCGTATATCACAGGCTTTCAACAAGAAGGTCAAGCAGAGGACTTTCCAAGTTGGCGACCTGGTTCTGGCAGTCAGGAGGCCGATGGTGTTAACTCACAAGACACCAGGAAAGTTCGAGCCCAAGTGGGAAGGACCTTTCATTATAGAGACGGTATACTCAAACGGTGCTTACCGCCTCGCCAAACCAAATGGGGACTTGTTCATGATGCCAATCAACGGCAAGTTCCTAAAGAAGTACTACTCTTGACATCTTTCAGACATGTACTTTTACAAGGGGAAAAAGTGGATCCAATCATCAGGACTCACAGACAATTCCCTTCCAACAAAATCATACGCTTCCGGAACCCAGCTGTTCCGTAGCATCCTCCAGTAAAAGGACAACCACGTCCACATCACCTCTGAGTTGTTCTCCTACGCCCTACAAAGCGGAATCTTACATCCCATAAGACTACGCTACCCACCATGTTTACCACGTCCACATTACCTCTGAGTAAACATCCCGTACAGACAACCCCTGTGTTGCCGTACATTGGTCGCAGAACTTCCACGTCCACATTACCTCTGAGTAGTTCCGCGTATCCCCCAGGAACATTCCTACCACGTCCATAACACCTCTGAGTAGGGAAATTCCACCACTTGAATCCCATATTTGCCATGTCCATATTACCTCTGAACAAACATGTTGGTTCTTCAAACTTATTATCTGTACCTAAAAACCAAAGTGCGCAAAAGATAATAGGTCCACACAAATCATCAAGTTCATGACAACAAAAAAATGAACACATCACAGAAAATTGTGTACTTCTTTATTTCTACGAAGAGAGAGTAAAGGACTACACTATCCCCAGCAAGAGTTACAAAAATACAAAAAAGAAGAGGCTACAATCCCTAAACATCCCCAGGGTTGGCTGAAAGCTCTCTGACTTGGCGTCTCAAGTCTGCCGCACGAGTCTCCACAGTCGCTAGGACTCGACGCTCAGCTTCTTGACGCATCGCTTCAACAGCCTCAGCAGAAGTATCGTTCTAATGCTTCTCATCAAGCTGTTGTCGCTGCTGCGCCAGGGCAAGAGCCCGGTGAGTGAATGTTGCTTCCTCCTTCTTGAATGATATGTGCTTAGCCTGGACACGTTCGGCGTCTAATAGGAGTCGGGCCCGCTGGTCCTTAAGGTGGCGGATCTGGGCGTCAATCTCCGCGATATTGGCATCCAACGCAGCTCGCGTTTCTACTGTCTCTCACGTAGACTGAGATAACCGCTCCACTGCAGCTTCAGTCTCAGCTACTTCGCATTCCCAGACACACACAGTGGCCTGGTAAGAAGACTCAATCTCGGCGATCAGCTTTTCCTTTTTCGCATCTATCAAGACGGAGAGGTCATTTCGCTGGAAGCGCTGAAGTTCGGAAAGCCGCTGGTCCAGCTCAACCATCGAAGCCACCAGGATCTCGACCATATGATCATGGTCCTGGTAAAGATGGACCAGGTTGATATAAGGCAGTGCCAGAGTTCTTGCCGTCGCAAAGCTCCCATTGGCGTCCATCACCACCGATACACCCCTCTGCAGCATTTTATATACCGCCTTGACGATAAATTTCACATATTCATCTGCATCCGCCAGCACCTGCAGCGTCATAGCAGGAGTTGGATGAGCTGCTGTAGTCAGCGGACCGGAGGAAGACCCACTGACCTCAACTTATGAGGCTGGAACCTCAACATCAACAGGCTCTTCATCAACAGGAGCCGGGCTGCTAGTCCGAGGAGCCAAGGGAACAGAAGAAGCCAGAACAGACGTCGAGATAGTACCCCAAGTGGAAGGAGCAACCGAGGGTTCCATCACACCCTTACCCTTCCCGAACTCGGAAGTACCACCGACGTCAGTGGCCACCTCTTCAACCCCCAACGTCCTATCAGCAGCGAGTACCTCCCCTGGCAGAACGGGGAGATCAACACTTGTCTCCTGACCCGCCCCTAAAGTCAGGACCGCCAGACGAGTCTCATCCTCCTCATCGAATCCCTCTACAGGGACAGGATCTGTCGCTACCCCCTGATCGGTAGCCACCTCAGCTTCTGCTGCTGAGTCTGGGGTAGGGCTCGGCAACGATACAGCCGACTTCCCCTCATCATAACAAGGAGGGGAATTAACCCTCTCCTATGTTCCAACCATATCTGTTGCCCCCGCGACAGACACTTGCAACTCTGGAGCGACGTCATCTGAAGACGACGAACTCCATTCCACTTCATCATCACGAAGCCCCGTGTCCGCTGGACCCTCAACGTCCAAGGCCCCCACGACGGCTGGCACCATCTCGGAGGTTGTTGCAACCTCCGTATCTCTTTCAACAAAGTCTGGAGATACTAGAACCTCCGCAAAAACATCTTCAGGATTCTCCTCCATTGGAGACATTAACATCGGGAAAATGCGCTCGTCAGAAGAGCTTGCCACTTCCTTCGGTTTACTAACACCCGGTTTCGAAACACGGGTCTTCTTCTTTGACGATCCCTACAAGAAGAAAAGCACAAGTCACCAAAACGACAAGATAAACCAAAATTATGGAGGACTCCTTACCTCAGCAGGAACTGATTCCACTTGTGTCACAGGCGGCACTCCTGTTGCCTTTGGAGTCGTCGTCTTTCTCGACCTTTTTGGTACAAATGAGCCAGCTTTCGCGTCAGCCCGCCTCTTCCCAACAGAGGGATCCCTCACTGATGCTGCAGCAACAGCCCGATATCCCGCCAATTCCGGCGGACGATATGACCGGGCCGCTATCAACATATTCGCCGTGGCCTCCAGCTGAGTTCCAACGATGAAACTAGTCTCCCTGTCATACCCAGGAGACGCAGTATTCATAGTAAAATACAGCTTGGAGGCCGAATACAGGATCTGTAGCAAGGGTTACGAACGGGTGCCGTAAACTGAACACCAGTACACCCGGCATTGTAATATTGCCAGCCCCGAGCTCCATCCAGCAAACTCCCGACAAACCCCAGACTATTACTGGAATTCTGCAACATTAGCTGGGTATAGCCAAACTGACGAGCAAATCGGCTGGGCAGATATGGCTCCAGGTAACACCTGTTTTGGTTGCGATAGACCAAGTGAGAAGGCCGAATACTTTGCAACCAACGAAAACCCTATTTCGGTAGAGTAATCGCATCTTCACCATAGTCAACTAAATCTTGGTCAGCCTCGAAATCTTTGAAGATGGGGCCAACCTTGACAATCTCCCACCCCTGAAGGTAGGACAAAACTCTCCTACAAACGGGGACGCCAGTGTGTAACCACTTCCTCTTGTAGAAGCGACGGATAAAGACATCACCTTCAACATGATCCTCCTCTGGACCAGGACTCATCACGTTCGGATGATGCATGATCAGCCATCCCATAAGATAGTGGAATGGTAGCTCGGCCCTGGGAAAGTTGTCATTTCTACCTCTCCCATGGATCACATCATCAGCAAAGGTCCTCAAACCCCGCAACAGGTTACACACCATCGCGGGGAGGAGAGCTAAAGGTCGTCCAAAGGAAAATTTCACGACGGGCAAAATAAGGTTCCGGTGTACCCTCTCTACTGTACCAGATTCGCCCGCAAACACACAATCCCAGAGCCATATCATCAAGTATGCCGCCAGCACCGCCTTAGACGACATTCGGTGCGCACAGTGCCAGAAGCAGCTATACGCGTTCTCGCCACTCTCATTGGAACGAGGGGTCCTCTTGTCCAGCCGGCTTATTTCAGAAGTCACTTCCGCGGGTTTCAGCCCTTGCGGAATTGTAAACCGGATCCTCGAGGGATCCGCCAAATCCTGCTTAAAGACGTAATCCCTCCAAGCAGTCACATGAGGCTGAGTCTTGCCTTTGTCCTTCCGATACATCAGATAATGATGGCTCGCCACTTCTTTGAAAATAGCCATCATCTTCGGGTGCTTATTTTGTAGAACTTGGATCTCTTCATTCGACGGGAAATATTCCTCGTACGGTTCCGTGCCCCAAGGAAGCTTGGACACTTCGTACATCTCATAGAGAGCCAACCCCAACTCCCCCACCGGAGTATAGAAGGTGCCAGTCTGGGTATTGAACAACTCCAAGAGTACGAGGAACATAGGCTTATTGAGATCCACGCCAGCCTGTGTGGCACGGATAGCGGCCGTCAGCCCAATCTCCTTAAGTTCAGCCTTGAACTTCGAAAGCACCCAAATGGTCAACTCATCCCACCTCGGGATATGGTGACACCAACCTTCAACTCTAAAGCCACCTTTCGGATACGTGACCTTCGATGTCAGCATCCGATTTGCATAGGTCGGAGCACTGAAGGTAAACGTGTCACTAGGGACTTCACTGTAGAGGCTCCCGGGACACAAAGTTCGGCAACTAAACGAGGAACCGGCTCGCGAAGCGGCCAAGGTATCCCTCTGGTTTGAGGTAGCATCAATCGAAAGGGTACCTCCCAAGGCCCCTCCTTGATAAGGAGTAAGTTCCCAGCGCATCCTTCTCTTTGAAGCCAAACGGTAAAAGGCCGTCAGCGGCAACTGGCGGTCAAGTTGCCGCATGTACAGAACCATACCTTTTGCAGAAAAGAACCAGTCTTCCCTGATCTTCAGTATCTTCGCTTCAGAAGAGACCAGTCGGTCACCGAACAAAAAGACAGGTTTTAAAAAGGTCACATCCTCAGATTTAGCAGATTTCAGTTTACCACTCTCCATCATACTCTGGAGGAAAATCGGTAACTAGTTCTGGATTTGCAGCACTCTCTCAAGAGGTTGGTTTTGTAAGATAGCATCCTTCGCAGGGTTGATCACCGCCTCATCAAAATCAACTCCCATTTGACAAAGAGAAGCATCCAAGAGGACCTCATTCAGCAAAGGGATTGTCATCAATACTGGCACAACAAAAATAAAAGTCAAGCAAAAAGACAAAGTGTGTCAAAGCAACCTGGCGTATCATCAGGGTGTAAACCCACGCGCGTCAGCAAAGGCTTCGGCCCATCACCAGGGTGTGAACCCATGCGCGTCAGCTGAGGCTTCGACGCATCATCAGGGTGTAAACCCATGCGCTTCAGCAGAGGCTTCGGCGCATCATCAGGGCATAAACCCATGCGCGTCAGCAGAGGCTTCAGTGCATCATCAGGGTGTAAACCCATGCGCGTCAGCAGTTAAGCCTCGGTGCATGATAAAGGCCTAAACCTATGCACGTCGGCGGGACCATGCACGTTGGCAGCAGAGAGTTATGGCACACCAACTCAGCCGCATGATCCGAAGTTCATCTGAACAAAGAAAATAGTGGAAGAGACGACACCCACCCGTCATCGCGGGTCGAACGTCGGCCGGAGTCACAATGGTGACAGGAGCATCCTCTTCGGCATGCTCCGCCGGCTCCTTTCCCTTGCCAGCACCGCCGCGAGGAGTCTTGGGAGCCATTCTTTGAGAGAAGAAAAGTTAGGGTTTTTGAAGAAGAACTCTAAAAAAAAATAGGAGCAAAAGCACAGAGAAGAAAAACTCCCTCTCTCTCCATCTCTTGCCTATTTATAGGGCTTGGTCGCACGCGTGAACCGATGACGTGTGATCTCAGCCGTCGCCTCGGGTTCTGTGAAGAGATAACCGCAAATAAACCCAAAAGATTATCATCAATCTTTTCGGTTACCGAGGCGTCATTATTTGCATTAACTGAACGGAGCATGCGCCCCATCACTGATGCGCGGAGTATCTATGCGCCTCGACAGACATGCGCCTCTACCACCATGCTTCTTATTCAAAGTATTTCAAAACTTATCCAAAAGTTTTAAAAACTTTGAAGGGGGTCTTGTAGAAGCATGGAATTTCGGAACCAGGAAGTCTATGCGCCAGACTACATGCGCCAAAGCTTGGACAAAGTACTTCACAGCAAAAACAACAAGTATAGACATTGAAAGAGGACTTTTTATTTTAACATATAAAAGTCTATTACATGTCTAAGAAAGACTGTATAAAGGAGAATTTTTACAAAGAAAAGAACCTAAGTCTACAGCCAACAATCACCATGCGCCCTCAAGCAGGCGCAGCAATCACCATGCGCCCTCAGTCAGGCGTGTCCTACCATGCGCCCTCAGCAAGGCGCATCCTTTTCAGCAGCTCAGTTATGTGCATCCCAGTTATGTGCATCCCTTCAGCAGCCCAATTATGTATCGCTCTTCCAGCCAGGCTCACCGCCGTCAAAATGCTTCGACTAATGAAGCATTTATTGAGCAGAACGAGGGTGGCAATCAACCCTCTAGCCAAGGAAGGGAAAAGAATCACAAGCCAACTTATGGCCAGGGGAGGCTTCGAAAGAGCCTCCAAACACCAAGGAAGACCGTGATCGAAACCGCGACCAAAGGAGCAGCTTTCAACACAACCAGAATAGGCTACACCCATTTTGAAGGAAGAAAGAGCCCCTAAACCCGCAGCACCGCAATTCCGATCTGCGGCTCTTCCTGCACAACGAAGACGAGGCTCGAGCATCCCTATCTTTGGATGCAACAGGCACCTTCCGCCTGCCTCAGAAGCCCTCGACTCTGACTTTTGGATGTAACAGTCACCTTCAAGTGCATCAATGAAGACATGGCGTCGCATCTTCACCCTCTGGAGCACTTCGTCAACAGAATGCACTCGAGTACAGAAGTTCATGTCAGAAGTACGTAAGAGAACGAGAAGCAAACCCTCTCTCCATGCCACTATTTATAGGCCAGGCAAATCAAGCCCATGCGCCAAGTAGATGGCTCTCCGAATTCCGTGCAATAAATTTGCATTTAATGGATGAACCGGACGCTTCGAATTCAGCCAAATCAAAACGGCTATTTAAAGTACTCGAAGAATGTAACAGCCGCTGCATTAAAGAACGTGTCACGAAGCGGATACGCCGGCCAGCCCGCGTATCACACAGACGCGCCCTTCAACATCAAATGCATCAGCACAGACGCGCCCTTCAGTACCAAGCACATCACAGAGAATGTGCCCCCAAGCGTCCCCATACGCCTAGTGGAACGCCAATCGATGTGCCCACTCAGCTGTCCATCGAATGTCAGAAATATTAAATGCCGAACTGACAGAGTTGGCAGCACACCTCCCAAAGTCTGAACAGTCGACAGCTTTTTCAGAAGATGAAGCGTCGGCAACGTCAGCATCATCATTACCTTTACTCCGACGGCTACTGCCACGTGGCCACCCAACCATTCGTATGTGTCTTCGCAGCCATACGACCAAATCTGCATGCGCCCCAAAAACCATGTGCCTCAGACTTTTCACTGATCCCTAAAGACAGAAGGAAAGTCTCCATTTGAAGCACTGCATGCACCTCAAAAGCCAGGCGCCCAGAATGGTTCGTGACTCCTAAAGGTTATGAGCCAAAGTCTCTTCATGCGTCCAGTCCTAGGCGCATCCTACCAAATCATTCCCCTATCAAATTCGAGATCTCCGAGCCATGAGTCGACGACACGTGTCCTTTGACTCAACTCACCCAAGATTTTAGCAACAGAAAGATCTTCTCCTCTGCTACGTGCCGGCTCATAACAGCAGCATGAAGAATTCAACCCCCCAATCAGGGCGCATCGTCCACGTGCCTCCATCAGCAATCAACACGTGGCGTCCCCGCGTACAGGTGCATCCTACATACGCGCATGAGAAGCCAGCCTGCAGACTATATAAAGAGAGCGACCATTTCCTTCTTCGAGGCCGACACACACATACCAACCTCCACAACGAGCACACAAAGACTTCGCACCACTAGAGAGGCAGATACAGACACTCAACGTCTTCCTCCTCTCGGTAAGCTCCAGCACCCAGAGCAATCTAAACCTTCAGAGAACCGATAACCGTCGTCAGATCGTCAACGAAGTCAACGTATTACCACTCACTCTATCGACATAAGGGACCCAGATAAACAAAAGTGTACTCCTAGGACTACATCTAAGTCCTATATTGTAATACTGTTCTGTTTGTATTAAAATTTGTAATAAAAGAATTTTAATGGCAAACAGGTACCATGTACCCAGCGAAGGCAACTCTCTTTAAAAATTCTGTCTCGTAGTCATCGACCGACATACTGCCCTGTCGGAGTGCAATGAACGCATCTTTTTTTGTTGATGGACAGCTGGTAGAATGAATTGTGCGATGAAGGCCTATTTGAAGGTCTCCCAAGATATCTTCGTATCTGGATTATTACCATGGAGTGCCTGTTTCTGTGAGGTCCACCATTCCTGGGCCTTGAGACGAAGTTGTACAATGGTACACTCCACCCTCTTACTGCCCTAAATATGCAACATTCGAAAGTAGCCCTCAAGTATGTTCAAGAAGCCCATCACCTCATCTGGCTCCTCTCTTCCATTAAACTCAGGCGGGTCACAGCTCTTAAATTCGGAGAACTTGAAGCTCGTTCTCTTCTGTGTTGGCGTTTCAGATTTCTCTGTCGGCACTTCTACGGTCTCGGTTGCTGCAGCCTTTGCAGAAACATTGGAATCGGCCGTCAGCTTGGTAACAATCTGAGTTAGACTATCCACTTGCTTTTGTTGAGCATCTAGCTGCTCCTGAAACGGATATTGAAGCTGGTCTTGAAGCGCGCGATGTTGAGCTTCGCTCTGCTTCCTCTGAGCCTCCATTTGTTTAATCAGTTTCTCAATTAGGTCAGACGATGAATTCGTCTTTGCGCTATCACCCTTGGTTATTCTACAACAAAGAAATAATTCCATTAGTACTCATAAAATATTTATGGGCTTATTATATGGAACATTATTTCATGCCAGCGCTATCGACACCATCAATCGAAAAAATTTGCATCAAGACTTCCTTTTTTTTGAAAATATTTTTGAAATCCGAGGATTTGAAACCATGTTCTGATACCAACTTGTCACTTCCCGATTTAGAGAATCGTTCGCTTTGCTTCGATTCACGCCAAATCGATCGTCCTTGCTAAGGCGTGATGTCGTACAAGTCTGGAGTTGTACTTGTACAAGGCTAGAACATGCACATTATATATCATTTTGAAACATTTGAAAATAAGCCATAGTCGCGAGAATGTATTGGGACACAATATAGGAAGAAGAAATACTCATTTTATTGATAATTGTTGTCAGAATACAACTTTTCTCGATAATATTTGAAATGCCATTTCGGCTATATTGATTCATGAAAAGGAGTACAACTGGTAGGCTGCCATAAAATAATTTCCCATTCCATACATCATGCCCCTTTAGTACTTTGAAATATAAGCAACTATCTTTGAAAACTCTGCAATACTTTATGCGTCTTTAGGGAAAAACAACTTGAAAGGAAACAAAAGTTCAGAAAGCTTTAATTGTGATGTGCGCCCGAGCCTTCTCCAGTACCTGTGGAGGAGGGGTCAGCACATTATAACAATGCGCTGGTGAGCATCGTTGGCCCACTCAGCTAAACCAACATTTTATTAATGACAAGCATTTTAAAGATATGAATTTATTAGGGACATACAACATTCAGAGTAAATCACAATAAATGTAACATGGAATAAACCATGTTTACTTTACCATTGGCCGAATCCAGCTTTCCTGCATAAGATACAGGATAATAATAATATACTTACCGCCCCTGCATAAAATGATCATTAGCATGCATCCTGACTACATGGCCACTGGCGTTGTTAAACCATACGGACATCTCTTTGCCATATAGGACTTCAAGGTAATACGATAACTCCAAAGTAGGTAGCTAGCCCCTAAGGATGCCTCGCAAGACCCGTGCTCCCATTAGCACGCCAATGTTTCCTCCTAGACCGAATCGATCCCGGTGCCCCACTACCGATTCGAGGAAATACACCACCAAACCTTGTGCACAAGTTGTCCATGACCATGCGAATGCGTGACTGACTTGATAAGCATACAGTACATGGTAATTTTAAAAGTAATATAGACAACTTGTTCAATTTGTAGAAATTCATATTCATCATTCCAGGCATCAATTCAATCTCAATTCAATGTTCAATGGACTAGCATTCATTTCAGTGTTCAATGTTCAATCTCTAGCTTCTTAGTTGTATTGACTTGTGGCATTTAGCAACTTGATATCGATCAACAGATATTGCAAGATAATTAATTAGTTGGCATGAAGGAATAGCGAGAGGAACAATACCACCACAGAGATCCACACTCACCAAATTAGAGAATCGCCGAGAGAGAGGAACACTTGCATACTTAGCCTTCCGTCACGCGTCAGTCTGCATTGGCACCAAAAGTTTGGTTAATAATCCATTTCGTTGTGTTCTCTTCTCTCAGAATTCTCAAGAATGAATGCTATGCAAATCAATAAAAACGGGCAAGAATCAAATTATCGAAAATCATTCAAAAAAGCATCCATCAAAACCAAGCAACAAAACCAGCAGCAAAACATCCAGAGAAAACTCTTGGACGCATTTCAAGAGAAACTAATCCATTAGTTGGAAAGGTTCTTATGCACTTGTCCGTGATCGATTCGGTACCGACGGTAAGTTTTTCCAATACTCGGTTCCGACCGAGTTAGCCAAGCCACAAGCCTTACATAGTGAACCGCTAGGAGCGGGACACTACAAAGTGCACCAAGGTTGATCAAACCATGTTATACTGATTCTGATTAGACAATATGTTAGTGGGCGTCTCCAGTATACATATGCCCTGAACAAGCTCGATAAAGAATAAGCTTACAAAACTAGGCTATAAATAGCGACATCATTCACGGTAGTGCAAGTATAAGTATAGGAGATAATGAATAAAGGAGTTATAAATAGTTCAAGTTTCATAAGGACCTAAGTCTTGTCCAGTGTTCCTGCTTATACAGTCGTCCTACTGTTTCTTATATCAGGCCGTGGTTAACCAATGGAGTATGGGCTACTAAAACTCTATATTCTAGGTAAATATATCTTCCTACACTAGCATATATTCAGTGCCACCCAGTTATACTTCATTGATGGGTTATAAGGACATGAGGTGATAGGCCGTGAGCATACTAAACAACTTATAAGAGTCAACTAATCGGGTGATTGAACAGTATAACACGTATAACTAGTATGAGTCTTCTTCCTAGCCTCTCTATCAAATACGATGGAATGATACGAATTACGGTAGAAAGAGATCAAACAAAAGACAAATCAAGGATGTCAAACGAGAGTTCGAAAATGGAATTCAATGGAGGGTTCAAATATGTGGATGAGATCCTGGACTCTAATCCTATATGCAGGCTCACATCGTACAGTAATGTAACCGAAGTGACAAACTGACCTGTATGGGCCACCATAAAAACATGCAATGCCCCAGTCCTAAAATACTTAGGATTAAGTACGTAGACATGCCAGCTGCATACATACGAAGTAAACTCCAATATTTGGAACCATCGTATGTATACATAAGCTGTAAAATACAGTAAACTACAACACTAATTTCATCCACAAATAAAGAAGGAAAAATTTATAAATCGACCAATGAATTGTCATTTACATATCGTTGGGTAGAGACAAATCCACTACCAACTAAAAAGAGAAGAAATACATAACAAATGAATTTGTCGAGCGATAGGAAGGCGATCCAAGTGCGATCACCTCGGAGGAAGAGGGTAAAACATAGCCTTGGCTAGAGCACCTGCGAAACATCACAAAGACACACACATGGAGAGATCACTAGGCCCTCAGAGGGATGTAACAAGATACATAAAGAATATGCCATATAATCTGTGATATAAAATAAATAAAAGGAAATGTGCATGCAATAGGGTGTATAACCGTTCTACAGTGATAATGCAGTTAAGAAAAAACCTTCAACGCATGGGCACTCTGGCTACAGGAACTCGGTATGGTCCCACCAGGATACTAGGGTCCTCAAAGCATAACATTCATCAAATGTCAAAGGCCAGCAGGATCAGGAATAGGAAAGTGCATACGTAGCCCATACGTCAAGAAACTGTCCTCCCCATCCAATGTCTAGTAGGGTCACATCCATGTCCTTTAGGAACCTCTAGTAACTGCCAAGTCCACTTTCATAAAATTCTATTGGCAGTTACTCCTAACCGTTGTACGCCTCATACGTATCGGTGGCCAGCCGACTACGCGAGTACGTGTCCTACATGTGACTCACAACTCGTTATGATCATGTGTCAAGGCCATATGAGGTATACCAATACCTCATCATAACTGGGTGGTCACTAGGCTAAGTCAATACAAGAGAATAAAACCAAAAGTAGTAAAACGACCGATGGAGTCGCTTGCACCCAAGTGTGACTTGGACGCACAGTGATATAATACTAACAATAGATAAGTAATATTGAATATAAATAATTGAAAATAAGAATAGTAAATCACAGAGTAAGGTGGTAAGGTATCTTGCCTGGTGGTACGAGAACGGCAAGTCCAACAGTCACAATCTTCAGCAAATATAAGTCACAATCCGCAAACAGCTCCAAATGCTGAAACAAACATCGAAAACATTCTTGGAGTAAAAGATATGTCATGAAATGCCTGCCCAAAAGTCAAATTCTGGACACAAGGACAAAATCATAATTTTAGGTCAAAATGATGTTCGTCGTTGGATACATTTTGTACATAAAAGCGTACCGGTACCTATGGTCTCTAAAGTCATAAAAATACATATCTACAGGTCTAATTTGAGTAGACGAATCCAACCGTATATCCATAGTAAGATTTCGGTGGGCCATACACAATTTGGCCCGTTGGATCGGGTCGTAGGCCCACCAAATTAGCGTTCCGGTCGACCTTCTCAGAATCGGACCAAACTTGGCATACAGGACCAGAAAATCGATATAGTCCTGTTGGCAAAAGTTTTGTCTCGAACCGACGACTATACACGAAGTTATGGCCTAGTTTGCAAAGTGGTCGATACGGTCCTCTTGACGGATACGTACTGATTTCGTCACAATCTGTACGCGCCTTTTGATGCTTATGGGTTACGACCACGTCGCTCGATTTGTCGGGGCATACGTCGTATCGGGGTGAATTTCTAAATTTTCATAGTTTTTAAAACTGTTTTTCCCTAAACTTTAGGATCAAAAATCTTTACATATAGTGAATAAAAATTTAAACTACCAGAAGGGTGTTGAAGAGCTATACATGGTCTAGAACTTTGTTCCGGAAGTTTTCAGAAAATCCTACTGGTGTGTTCCGAATTCGTATCCGAACAAGGGTACTTGGAAGTCGATTTCTGTCAATTGTGATAATAGATTTTTGTCAACTTTGCATCGATTTCTCCAGGGAATCGACGCCTTAAAATTTTTTTCATTTGCTGGGGTTTGAAGGGGGTAATATCATCTATACGTAGGAGTTGATGGATCAATTTTTTTGAGTAGAACTAGAGAAATAGGTCTCGAAAAAAGGTACCTGTTGCGTTTTGAAAACAGAGGGTGCTCTGTTCTCGTCTGTTCCGACGATCGTTGCGACTCTCCGACGAATGCTCAGCTGCTGTAGGAAACTAGGGCTCACGCGAAAGTGTCAGGGTGCTCGAAGGTTGATTGGTTCAGGTTGGGGACGAGTCTCGAGAGACGGCGGTAGGGTTTTTTTATTTTTGTTGTTCGTTTATCTACCCAGGGATAATCTGAGTTTGGATCGGTTTTGAGTCCAATGATTCGTGAATTCTAGATTGATATTAGGTCGAATTGCTACATGATTAGGATAAGGAGAAATTCATGAAGATTTAGGGGATGATTCGGATAATTCCATCGAGATTTCATGAATCTCAACGCGGCTGTGTTCTCCCCTTTCCCGTTCGAGAAAAGCTAGTACTGTTCCTTATGGGAACAATACATAATAGTTTTTTTTCCTGTTATACCTATTTATACTTATTTGTATTGGTAACAAAACATATGTACCCATATTTATTTAACAATTATAAGGAAATAATCCTAGAAAATTTATACTCAATGAATACACTTATAAAGTTTGTATTTATATATTACGTCTAGGTATACTCACTTATGTAATACATGTATATTTATGTATACATAAATGCCTATACCCGTCTAGGCATGGAAAATCCAATTAAAATTTTATATAAAATAATAGAATTTAGTTATCAGTTATTTTGGTAAAATATAACTTGTGCCAATAACTTTAATATTTATTTATATTTTTAAAACTGCTAGCTAGTATTGCTAAAGGAAATACCAATTATTTCTAATTGTTTAATGGATAAGAATATACCATAAAATGTATTTTAGAATATATATATATATATATATATATATATATAAATATATATATATATATATAATTCTATTAATATATATATATATATATATATATATATATATATATATATATATATATATATATATATATATATAATTCTATTAAAAAAAATATAATTCTATTAGAAGATAAATACATAAATGCCTAGACGGGTACATAAAATGCCTATATACCCGTCTTAGAAGATAAATACATATATATATGTATACATAAATGCCTATACCCGTCTTAGTTTTATGAACCACTGAATTATTGGTCTAACTATGACCAATCATTTGCTAATTCTTAGGGAGGCTTGCCTATATATTTTGGAAATTTCTTTATTGGCTAAAACTAAGACATGATTCTATAGTGGAATAAGATTTTGAGGAATCAAGGCTGCTATCTTTATACCTTAATCATTGGATTAACTGCACGATAACATAAAGACAATATATAATACGAATGAAAGTCATACACGGAGCTTGTACCGAAAAGCTTTAATTGCCCAACAGCAGCCCTAGTGTGAGCCCCCTGAAGTTTAGGATTTATTTTAAATTTTTCTAAATATATTATTTTCAATAAATGTTATTTAATATTTTGATCATGAAATATTCTTTTTTGTGACTTTGATTTCTGGAGCGTCAGAGATGTCAGTCTCTGGAAACTTCCTTCATGAGTTTGCAGTAGACAATATTACCTTCATTTTGATATATCATGTCCCACTCAAACTTGTTCTCTTGTATTCTTTTTGCATCACACAACTTTCGGATCAATTTAGGTCATTTGACCATTTCCACTTTTATTTATGATTATCATATGCACATTGCCATGACTTTTAATTTAGGAGCACAAGACTAGTCATTTTCTCAAAACTAACATCACATGCATGATCTAGTCAAGACAACCAACACCCATGACCTTCGTGTCCCACTCAGACACACCATATTGTACTTTATTTTTACCGCACAACTTGCCTGACACAAGACCCAATCTTCATTCATCCCACATAGTCATATTTATTTTCGACTTGAATTGGGGACACCATTTCGACCCAAACCACCCACATTAAGCCTACTACCCACATGACACATATGTCCCATTCAATTGATCCCCCACATGCTACTTATTTACCCGTGATCATAAGTGGCTAAATTTAAGCCGTTTATCGCGCTAAGCTCGACTTTGATCCGACCCGACTCCTTGGAACCAAACCCAAGCTTCATGTTTCCCCTCTCATGGATACAAACACTCATCCCCCTAGAAAACACCAAAAACCTAGTATACCCACTCAAAAATATTCCATGGACAACCCCCTTGATCAAATTCCTAAAGAATGGCCTAATCTAGCCTACACTTAATTTTGGCCCTTATTTTTGCCTCCATAAATCACCACCACTCATCTATTCATACAACCCCCTACACCAGTCATATCAGTCGACCCTAATCCTAAAGTTTTTTCTTCTCTCTCTACGTTTTGGAGAAACCTATGGTACAACTCACTCACTCTCTCTCTCTTTCTTTTATTCACAGCCACCCCCATATTTCTCTAAAATACTCACCTCTCATCTCTCTCCTACCTCCTCATCACAGCAGCAACTCCCTTATACCTCCATAGGCTGACCACAGAAGCCTCTCCAGGCCGACTACACTCTTCCCCATCACCTTCACCATCATCACCATTTTTTCTAATATTATCTTCAACTCCATTTCTTCATCCTCTTCACACTATCACTATCATCTTCTCCATCACTAACTCCTCCACCCTTGCCCGACCGGCCAGGCACGACCAGGCACGACAAGGTATGGCCATGCCATGCACATATGTGCAGGCACACGAGGGGTACTGTAGCCGTGCCTGTGCGTGCGCGAGGCTGCAACAGCAACTACGAGCAGCAGCATAAATGCTACAACAGTAGCCGCGTGGGGCAAACGCCACCAACCATCCACCGTTGTGACCACTCGCATGACCCACGGGTGATTGGCGACCTCAGACGAGCCCCCCAGTGCACCATCTTCATCCCCGACGTGTGAAACAGGCGATTCGTGTGTTTTGCACGGGAACCCGTCGTTACGTGCGCGTTTTGAAACTCAAAAATCGTGCTCCATCGTAGCGACTTCATGCATATTTTTTGGACAATCTGACCATTGGATCGACGAACGCCTTCCTCCGTCACAATCTTGATATATAGCCCTTCACTCCCGTCAAGTTTCAGCCGTTAATTCAATCGTTTGATAGATCAAAACCGGCCTCCAAGTTGACCATTTAAATTATGTATATTTTGGACAATTTTGTGGAGCCAACTTTGTCAACTCGTATCTCCGCCGAGGCAGCTCCGTTTGATGTGCCATCAGTTTATGTGCACAGCTGGTATAACCATCTTCTTTCCCCTCAAGTTTCATTTCATTGTGAGCTTGTTTGATTGTTGAATTTGACGCCAAAGTTGGTCGTCCGAATTCATTATTTCCGACTTGTAAAATTCTAATTTTGGACCCGGGACTTCGAATTCAAATTCTGACACCACCAGTAGTCTAATGATGTCTTTTTGGCACGAATTCATATAAAGTTTGGTAGATTTGGAGGACATGGGCCCTGGCATGTATTTTAGTACAAAGTGGGCCCCACAGTCTGAGTCAACGGACCATTTTGAGATCGGCTCATCGAAATCCAATTTCGGATCTACCATTGGATTCGTGTCGTCATTCTAGATTCGTGGACATATAATTTGTTAGGTTTAGTAGACTTGTATCTTGGCACGTCTTTCAGTATAAAGTGAGTCCAATACGGACATCATTTCAATCTGAAATTACCTTTTTACCCCTGTGTCCAAATTGGACTTATGGATAGGCTATTCTAGCTGAATTGACCATTCTAGACACGTTGGTGATGTTTGTTTCATCATCCGACAACGTCTGTAAATAGTTTCTTTATGTATCACTATTAGTTATAATTAATTCTTATTATGTTCATATTTCGAAATTCGTGCAACGAAACTGAGATCAATCGATTCTAGTGATCTCACATCGCTAAAATTGATAAGATGATTTTGTGGATCACTATGATAAGATTGTTAACCTTATGGTTGATCATCTTATCTCGATTTACGTGTCGTAGGTTTCGATATACGAATAACGAGGTGCAACTTGATATTTTAATAATCTACAACTTGCATTTCATATTATTAGCTTATATATATATAAATGGGTTTGTAAAACTCTAAATGATTTTTGGGTTTCTAGTATTACCTAATAATAATTTATAAATAAAATTATAGTTTCTAAATATTATAAATGATTTATAGATAGATATGTATATGTAGTTATTCTTTCCTTTAAATCGTAAGTCACGACTATTATAATCATTTCCTATTCCTCATCTCTATTATCGTGCCAAATCCTGATTTTAGACTGTTATATATTAAACTAGGCTATTTGGACTATTCTGGACTCAATGGAACTAGCCGTGTCATTATCTGGGACCACCTTGTGGAGCATAGCATCGGTACCAATTTCGTATCGACACGTTCGTGTCGTGCACGTCGACTTCTAATTAAATTGAGGTGAGTACATATTCTATGATAATTTATTATATTTACGATAATTACTATGTTTCATGTACTTAGTGTAGATGTACTTGTTTTTTGACACATTGGTCACACGGATTGGTATTTACGGATCCCGTCATGAGATGTTATTACCGTATATTGGTATACCCTATGCAAGCCCTATTGTATTTCTTGTACATTGTATAGACACCGATGTCTGAGAATATTTGCTACCTTCTCAGAGTATCCCGTGTCATAACGTATTATGGTTGGATCCACGTTACTAGTCAGGGCGGAGAGTAGTAGTGTAGACATGTGACCATACCTTTCTCGTGCATGATATTGTTTTTCTGTGAGTGTTAGTCATACATTGCACGTATGACTAGCCAGGCCGTATTCCCGTATAAGTTTTCAAGCCGGTCACTTGTTAAAACTAGTACTCACTCACATAGATAGATGATTCTTGACCCTTGTACATGCCATGATTAGTTTCTCTTGTTCTTGCTCTAATTTATTGTTTCACCCTTGCCATGCTACTTTCACGTACCTTTTATTTGTACTTGTATATTCTCTCTATTTACTGTCTCGTAGCACTTGTCATTTACTGGGAACTGTTATTGGAGATGTGCTCATTCCAATCCTGAATGGATACGTTGACAAATATTAGGAATTGTTATGCCCCACATTATTGGACTACAGAATGATGCTAGCTGAGACGGATCTCGATATTCTTTTACAGTGAATTGTCTTCTGGAAGCTCTAGGCCATTATTATTTTATTTTTAGATTCATGTTTCGTTGTCGGTTTATGCCTCCGACACATTCTTGTCATTTATGATCATTGTAGACTTTAGATTATTTCAGTGATATTACCATTATTCTTATTCATATCTTCCTTAGATGTATGTGATTGGAGTATATATAGTTATAGTGGATAATATATATGTTATAGATATTTATTAGGTACTGGACAGCGTTCTACCACCGATACTGCGGTATAGGATGGGCGTGGCCCGCATACTCATGCCCGATATCCGGGTTCAGGTCATGACACGTTTTTGTGGTGGCCCATGCAGGTCAGTCTTTTCAATTAATGTAAAGACGTGGTAGTACTTAGGCTTAGCTGTACTACTGTGAGCCTGCCCTAGGATTGGATTTTAATCACAGAATATTTTAGGATTTTTGTACTCAATCACATATTAGGATCTCTTGATAGATTCTAGGAATGACCCCTGAAAATTTTATTTCGAAACTATATTGAGTCTATTTTCACTCGTTTTTGCTTATCTTGATTTTCAAAACACATGTCTGTTGCCGAATAATATTCTTGCACTAGGATGAGTCTTATGGACTCCAGATAGATCTAGAAAGTAGAAGTTGAACTTATATACCATTTAGGTTGAGATTTGTTTTAGAATGTATTTTTTTGAATTTTGACCTAGATAATATCATTGGGACAACCATTGAGGATCTCACTCTAAATCTTACCTCAAAATCTGTTTCCGGTTGTCTCTATTTACTTTTTCTTGATTTGTTGTTGATTTTGATTCCTGATGTTCGTTGTTGACTTTGATCTTGCCTCGAGATAAATGGATTGGATTAAGGTATATCATGATAACGTATGTGATGATGATAGTGAGGAAGGTAAATGTCTACTTTATTTATGGAGTTTAGAATTTATCACAGTCATACTAGCTAACATGACAAGGACATAGTGCTTGATTTTTGATATACTTATCCTAGTTATGGAATTTAGAATTTCTTGCAGCCATACCGGTTGGTATGGTAAGAATTCTAGATAACATGATTTTAGGGTGTATACCTTAGTTATGGACTCTATCGTTTATTGCAATTATGCTTACTGGAGTGGCTAAAATTCTGGCAACATGATTTCATGAAGACTTGTATAGTTATTATGTCATATCTTAAATTGGTTCACTTCGTTATGACCAGATGAGCAAGAACAAATTTTTATCATTAATCTTTCCCTTGTTGATTAACTCTGTCCTACCTACATCAACAACTAGGGTTACATGTTCTCTAGAACTCTCCAACATGATTATTTTCATGTTATCTTTTCTTGGCAAAATTGTTTATGTATTTCATCTTTCCTATGATTTGACTAAACTCTTCTTTGTTAACCTTTTAGGTAATCCTTTTCGTCCTTCTCGGTAACTGTTTATGGATTGATCAACCCAGTCTTAGGCCCTTGCTACCTTCTATTTAATAGACAACCTCATTAATGGATTCCATAGTATAACTATAATATATTTGTGATTATGATGAGTGATTTTCCTAGAGATTGATTAGGTTAAGCTTATAGGACGGATATGAGTGACTGACAATAGTGGAATTAGAAACCATTAAGAACGATTGCTTTGATAATATAACTTGATGATAGGGCATCTAAGATGAAGTGATGAAATATTATATTGCTGTGACTACATATTGAGGATCCAAATCCTGTACTTACGAATTGTGGATTGAGCAGTTATAGGATTTTGGTTGGTTACCTATAAGCTAATTACATATGACTAGAGGGTAGATCGCTATGTGGAATGATATAGGATAAGTTAGAAGGAGATATAGTATTGCGTACCAGATCGGGAGATATCAGTGAATAGATGATCACAAGGGTACCAGATTGAGTACGGTAACCATAGCAGATACATGCTTTAGCATGACCTATAGGATGATTTTAATTTCGAGGATAAAATTCTTGTATGGTGGGTATGATGTGAATGTGAGCCCCCCGAATTTTAGGATTTATTTTAAAATTTTCTAAATATATTATTTTCAATAAATATTTTTATTTAATTATTTTGATTATAAAATATTCTTTTTCGTGACTTTGATTTCTGGAGCGTTAGGGATGTCAATCTCTGGAAACTTCCTTCATGAGTTTGTAGTAGACAAGATTATCTTTATTTTGATATATCATGTCCCATTCAAACTTGTTCTCTTGTATTATTTTTGTAACACACAACTTTCGGATCAATTTAGGCCATTTGACAATTCCCATTTTTATTTATGATTATCATATGCACATTGCCATGACTTTTAATTTAGAAGCACAGGACTAGTCGTTTTCTCAAAACCAACTTCACATGCATGATCTAGTCAAGACACCCTACATGACACCCTACATCCATGACCTTCGTGTCTTACTCAGATAAACCATCTTATGCTTCATTTGCATCGCATAACTTGCCTGAAACAAGACCCAATCTTGATTCAACCCACATAGTCATATTTACTTTCGACTTAAATTGGGGACACCGTTTCGACCCAAACCTGTCGACCCAAGATATGGACATGGCCCACATTAAGCCTACTACCCACATGACACCTGTGTCCCATTCAATTGAGTTACCGCATGCTACTTATTTACCCGTGATCATAAGTG